>JZKD02S0281546.1:161979-179104 GCA_000966675.3 Picea glauca | reverse complement strand
ATGAATAAATGTTGAATGCTAATTGATGAGTTTTTGTGCAAGAGGGAAGTTTTTGAAAAAGAGCCCCACACTCATTCACCCCCCCCTCTAAGTGTGGTAGGTGTGTCCAACATATATTTCTCAAAGACCTCTAAAATTTGTTGGGTTGTCAACACCCGCGAATTATCGACACTTCTTACAGGTGTCATCGCCTCTTTTCAGAGTTTGTTCACCATTAGAAATGTCCTCTGCCATTATCAAACCACCCTGGAGGGAAATGCAGTTATCTAAATCAACATACAACTTCAGTTATTGTCTTACACATTTTGAGTTACATAACACAAGCATGGGGCATGCACGCCTCGTTTGTAGACAGTTTTATTTTTTCACACCTAGCGAAAGATATGGGTCCCACAGGTTCCCGTCTCTCTCCAATGGGTCACTCTTGAAATCCCTCTCATCACTCTTTATTACAATGGTACTCTCAGTAGAAGAAACATTAATGTATTTCGGCTATACGTCTGCTCCTAACCTCACACATAAGGGGGAATATGTTATCACTGAAATTTCATCTTCAAATGGTTATAGGAATCCAACATATCCAAACACCTATTAGTTCACTCATGGCATAAAAAATGCATTTCCAAAAGGCATAAACTTAACAATTGGTTATAAAATCAACATGTGCTAAGAATTCAAAGGAAGAACGTGCACGTGCACCAGTCGAAAACGCTAGAAAAGTGCATATGTGGCTAATGCATGACTGTGGATGAAAAAAGTTGTCCACACTTTAGAACGATGCATTAATGAGTTTGGTCGGCTTCCCACCCACTTCTGGTTCAGCTCCCAAGTCAACTTGACCCCAAAATTCGAGTTGAATCCGAGTGGGGGACTGGTCAAAGACCTAAAGGGCCCCTTGTTCACACTCAAGACCAGTTGGATAATGCCTCAAATCTTTTCTATAAAAAGAGGCCATGGGTGCACTACATTTTCAAGAATCTATTTGTATTGTTATGCTTCCTATATTCTCCTACAAGGAACCTCTTTCCTCATTTGAGCATACAAGCACCATTTCATTGAGCCATTCACATCACCTCTTGAGTGAATGAGCTTTGGTTTTCTTCACCATTTCCTTCTAGTTTGCTATTTGTAAGAAGAGCTCTCACATTGGGGATTCAAGAGCCCTCCCTTGGAGGAAGAGGGGACCCATAAGTCTCCCTTTCTCTTTGGTGTTTTCCCACTAATACAATCTATCCATTGGTGGCATGAATATTGGTCAGTTGTTTGGTTAATTTTGGTTCTACTATCCTTATGCATTTTAGTTTAGTTTCTTTAATTGTTATTAGCTTAGTTGTTTGTTTATTTCTAACTCTTGCACTCACTTTTGTCCTGTCCAACTAACCCAACTAGACTTGTAAGTGTCCCTTTTTTTCTCATTCAGGTGACAAAAAGGATACAGCATAGGTAAAGCTATCGTGCAGAAGGTATTGCGCATAGGACTATGGTGGCCAACGATTCATAGAGATTCAAAGGAATATTGTCAGAGATGCGATGTATGTCAATGAGTAGGTAAACCTAATAGAAGAGACGATATGCCATTACAGCCAAAAGTAACATTACAGACATTTGACAAGTGGGCAATAGACTTTGTGGGGCCGATCAACCCACCAACAAAAATAATAGGAGAGAGGTACATTATCACCGTGATTGAATACTTAACAAGATGGGTGGAAGCCGCACGAGTAAAATATTGCAAAGTAGAAACAACAATGCGCTTTCTATTTGAACAATTCATTACTAGATTTGGGTGCTCGAGAATTTTGATGAGCGACCAAGGCACACACTTCATAAACAGTACCATCATCGCTATGACTGAAGAATTTGAAGTCCATCACCAAAAGAGCACATCGTATCATCTGCAGGAAAATGGCATAGTGGAAGCCTTCAATAAAATTCTGGAGAAAGTGCTGACAAAGATTTACAACGTCAACAGGGACGAATGGGACCTCAAAGTACCAGCAATATTATGGGCATACAGGAATACGTGCAAAACTTTGACGGGGCACACACCATTTAAATTGGTTAATGGACAAGAAGAGGTGGTGCTACTAGAATTTTTAGTACCAAGCTTGCACGTAGCAGCGATCACACAAATGAAAGAATGAGGAGTAGTACAACAGAGATTGAATCAATTACTAACCATGGAGGAAGACCAAATCTTGGCAGGATTCCACCAACAAGTTTAGAAAGCAAGAGACAAAGCTTGGCATGATAGACACATCAAGAATAAAACATTCAAGGAAGGAGATATTGTACTGATGTATGACAAAAAATTGTTACAACACCCAGGAAAGATTGGTTAGGACCATACGAAGTAAAATATGTCACAGATGGAGGAGATATACTGTTAAGAGATTTATCATGCGCAAAACTTAGAGGGATGATCAATGGAAGCTAACTGAAGCTGTACAAGGACAGTCGACCACCCATCTCACAGTAAAAAAAATAATATATATATATATAGTGAAAAATAACCAAAATGGAAAGAACCAAATAGGGTGAAGGGCACTAGAGGTAGAAAGTCCACACAAATTTATAAACACAAACTTGGTGAGGAGAAATAAAACTGTCACATTCAAAGGGAAACAAGTGGGAAAATAAGAGTCGACAAAAGGAGGACGACAGGACAACACTAGGTGGAATTACAGGATGGAAAGGACCGATGGGATGCCACATTAATCATGCCAATAGAACAAGACACAATAGGAGTAATGGAAAGTATGAAACCGCCAAATATGCATTGAATTGATGATCAAGGTGCATTAAACCCATAATCAAGGAAGCATCCTCGATAAGCTTCATGGGTAATCCATACAACACACAAGCTAGGGAGCCAATAGTCTATTGATGAAGAGAGAATGGACAGAGAGCGATAGAGGCTAAAGAGAATGGTGTGAGTTTACAGATATCACAGAGACCATTCGAATCTATCATACACTTGACATTCACCGCCATGGCACCGCCTAAGCAAGAAGAAGCGAGCTAGACCGCCAGGAAAACCAGAGTTCAAAACAGGTCATGAGGATAGGTGAAATAAGGTGAACAACAGCCACTGGAGATCATCAATATCGATGAAATCCCATCCCTAGAGATGATATCAGTACAACCCATGCTGATACTAGAGGAAATTCAACAACCATCAGCTGAGGCCATGAATGTAGACATGCCAGTAGTGGCGCAGGAGCCACAAAACTAGGAAGCATAAAACCTGAAGGAGGTGCAACCAGAGAATACATAAGAAACTCTGAAATTTAATGGAATGGAATTGAATCCAACAACATCAGTTGAGCCAGACGAATCTCAAACGACCATATCAGACCACCTAGCCAGGGAGATGGGTGAATATTCCTCATATTGGATGGAATGGTATACATAGGAAAAATCGAAAGCTGATGGAACTTCAAGACAGACACCACTGGAAAAGAAAGACAAGATACACATACCCAGGTCACCTCGCAAGAAACCTACAACAGAAATCATTCTACTACGCATACCCGAGTGGGTACAGGCAGGACCAGAGCTACTGGGTCATATCAGGAATCTCAAATACTTTGACCATGATGTAGAAGATGAAGCCAAGTTTTTGGAACTTGTGAAGAGGGTCTTTATCCAGAATACGATCACAAATAGGGTTGGTGAACCGATCGAGAAACCACTCCAGTGGGCAGCTAGGCTACATAAAATGAGAATTTTAGGTATGTTGGACCTACCACATTTTGGGAGAGGCCATTATGCAAAAACATACATCAAACAACTACTAGCAGTCACACATGGAAGGGATATATGGTTGGACAAGACTGTGCCCATAGTCGTTGATCTTATTGTGAACATAATAGGGTTACCAATTCAGGGAATGGATCCAGCATTGTTTCTGGATGAAAAAACCAAGGAGAAAGTGATAGAAAAAGAAATGAAGAAGAAGTACAACACCGACAGGGGGACAAGAGGGATCATCATCAAGAGGATCAACGATGCAGCCACAAAATTGGGCACGAAAGTCTTAGCCTACAAGATGCTAAGAAAAGGCCGCAGGGAGGAAGGCCCAGCTATAGGTGTTGCAGTTGAAGCATAGTGCATAGAAGGCACCTCGATGAGATGGGCGTCGTACCTCTTGAACTTGTTCCTGGATGACTGCAATGATGTATAGGATCTAGGAACAGAGTTTCACTACTTATGGTTGATAACACTCATAGCCTTTATGGGGTGGAGGGAACTAAGGTACGTAAATTTTTGTACCAAACCCAAATGAAACTAGGGAAAGAGGTATTCACTGCTAAAGGAAACAAAGAGCGCTAGTCACAAGAGGATGAATGGATCCATATTTGAAGGTTACCTACATGACCTACAGGAATCCATATCCAAGATGTGGAGAATCACACCAGAAGTTGTCACGTGATATGTAGACATTGCCACTTTCCAAGCCACATGACACACAATGTGGATATAAACAAGGAAGGATCTAGATAAAAAGTGGCTACATATGTGCTACTACATCACAGAGGGTGATATTGACATGGGCTGATGGATGGAGGATCCTATCCATTACCGAGGAAGTATAAAAAAAAATAGCAGAAGAAGAGGCAGAGCAAGGAGAAACACAGCCTCTAGAAATCCAAGTGCCCAAGAGACCAAGAATGGGCCAAGGTAAGACAACACAGATAGACGAAGGGCCAAAGAATATAGGTACCTAGAAGGGGAGAAGGAGAGTACACAGCTGGCCATGGAGCGACAACAATAGGTTGATCCCACACAAGAGACAAAAACAAATCTCGACACATAGGAACCAGGGGGGAATAAGAGACCAACCACACAGACAGGAGGCACGCGTAATAAATCAAAGGTACAATGAACACCACCAGAGTATACAATCATGGATGATGATGGGGAGATGATAGCCCGAATGGTCCAGGATTTTCTAGCCGAGGACCTCGACCATGCTGCATGCCATAGGGGTAAGATCCAAGAGGAGTTGAAAGACATGCAGAATCTCATCAAGAAGATCAGGGAAGGCCCGACAACAAGCAGCAGGGTAATTGAACCATCAACACCACAGATAGATGGAAGAGTGCAAGAAGAATAACTAGAGTTAGTCCAGGCCATACTGTAGCCACATGTAACATTCCACATCAACCCTATTATGTTGTGCATGAAATAAATTGTGGGGAAGAAACCCTTGAAGGACTTGATCCAAATCCAACTTGTGTTGACAAGGATACCATCAGGGGCACTCAACAGGTTGCAAGTGATCATAAACCATGAGGTACAGTCTCGCGATTGTAGATACTTAACTGAATTGAAGTAGGAAACAAAGAAGTAGGACACGCTGGAAATAGTATATGAGAATGCTAAATCTGAGACCCAAGAGGAAAGGGAGTGCATAAAAGGATTGGAGCAAAAAGTGGCAGGAACTTATGAGAAGATTCCATAGGCCGCGTAGAGTGAGGCAATCATAGAAGCATAAAATATTGATCAGATTTCATAGGCAATTGATCAATACCAGAAGGAGATCTAGGATCTCTGAGAACAGCTCATACCAACCACTCCACCAACAATCAAGGAGAAAAGGAAGCAAGAAGCAACAATATAGCTGTAGGAGATAGAGCAGTAGGTCAACACAACAACTAACTTGTTTGATAAAGAAACACAACTTTGGACCAGGATGGAGGAGGATTAGCAGTTCCACAAATGGGGCATGGAAGAATAAAGGATCAGTGTCACAATCCAAAAGCTCAATCAAAAGCAGAAGACAATACCAATTACAGAACGCATCAAAGGGACGTAGGACATGAAGAGATTGACGACAGAGCTAATCATTGTGCAAACCCAGAAACAAGAGCAGCTGGTTCAAATGGAACCATTACAAGAGATGGTAGAAGAAGTCTTGGCATAAGCAGAGGAAGCTAAGACACAAATAGCACAGACCCAAGCAGAATGTGTAGGATTGATCAATGATGAAGTTGCAGTCCAGGTAGTGGAAAAAATCAAGGAGAAGACTATGCAGGCGCAGACACAAGTAATAACACTCAAGGAAAAGTTATGTTGGCCCTTGACCAAGTTTTGAAGAATACTTGGTCATAATTGACCGGTTTGGGACTACGACAGCTTGCCAAAGATGGATCACAACGCGAAGAAAGAAAGACCTATTTTTGGGTACCTTTTAGGGTTTTTAGGTTGATGTCGAGCCATGGGTTTACCCATGCTTAAGCCCATTTTGTAATCTATAAATAGATACTTAGGCAATGTAAGAAGTAGTATATGTGATTGCTTAGTGCAAATATTAGTACATCTATGTGATGTATAGCTAAAGGCTTAGTGCTAGTAGTTGGATCTGTGTGATCATATGTATATTGCAAGTGCTTTGTGCATGATTGTAAGGGGATTGACAAGATAAGTGCAAGTTGTTGTAGTTTTGTACTGAAGTGCAAGGAAGAAGGATCTAGCGAGCTGCACAGATCTTTTGTCCTGTGCAAAGTAAGGGTCACTAAAGCTCTATGTTTTAACTTCTTGACCGAGATAATATAAAGAAGAAGACTTTATGGATGTAGCCCCAAGGTGGGGGTGAAACACGGTAACTGTGTGTATTGTTCTCTGAATGTGTTTATCTCCTTGTTGGCTAAGTGCTTTCTATGATTAAATAGATCTAGTTCTACTCTGTTCTTATGATATATGAATGAATGTTATATCTGATAGATTCTTAGTGCTTGTTCTACTGAATCTAATCTATATTGTTTTGGCTAAGTACCGAATCATATTTAATCTAAATATTCACTGCGATTCTCTGTGCTTTCTGCGAAGTACCATAAGGGATAAATATTGATGAATGATCTATGCTAAGTGCCCTATAAAAGATATAATCATAGATTGATGTCCCATCTAAAGTTGTAGACCCCTGAGTTCTGCAACCACCCCTACCTCTACCTCGAGTGAGACGTCATATGCTTCGCAGGTGTTGCCGAAAGGGCTGGTAGTTAGGGTTTTGTTGGCGCGCTCTTGAGCATTGAACCCTGGGTCTGCCCTTGTGCCAACAAATGGTTCCATTGTTGGGACCTAGAACTGTGATTGCTGGGAACTAAAGAAGAAAAATCTTTGTGTGAAATAAGCTTTGTGCGTAGATTTGTTGCCCTAGTGTGCAGTATTCTACTTGACCTACGAAGCTTTGTGCCGAGAAAGAAAGGTCAAATCTAAAGGAAAGAGGTCAGATATGCAAGAAAGAGGTTGATACTGAAGAAAAGAAGTGAGATCTGAACACTTTATGCTCTAAGAAAGGTAAAAGTAGAAATTTTCGCAGAAAAGAGGTAAGATCTGTAAGCTCTAGCCTCTAGTAAAGGTAAGAATAGTTCAAGTTTTAGATCTGAAATCTTTGTGCTCTATATAGGTAAGATAAGTGGAAATTTTTTGTTTCTAAAGCATGAGTTTAGGTACGCTTTATAGATGTTTCCCTAGCTTGAAAACTAGAGCATTGTTAGATAAAAGAAAGTTTGATATGAATAGGTTTGATAGGAATAGTGAAAGATATGTTATACCTATGCATAAAAAGAAGTTTTGGACTAACCAATGGATGTAGGATCCCAGAAAGAAAGCTTTGCAGGCTAGCCACCATGACCCTAGCATTCAGTACAAAAGAAGTTGGGGGTCATTTAAAATAAAGAGAGGATTGACCCTATGTTACAGTTGCAGACATAGATGATTTTAGGGGCTAAATTTTTCTCATGGGATAATTTTCCATGGTTTTTCCCCAAAAAAGATTCGCTATTCTAAAAATGATTCGGCCATATTCTATAGGATAAAATTATTTTACCTTAAAAATAGCCAAAATTTTATACAAACTATATAAAATCTTTAGAAATTTGACTATTTTTACAAAACTATCGCCAACATTTTATAGTTAGCATATGAAGGATTAGTAATATTTGCCAAGGTTTCTACATTTTAAAATAAATTTCCATCCTTAAAATCATCCCTGGTTGTAGAAGACTAGGACATCTTGCTAAGGAATGCCCTGAGAGAAACCCTAGCTTCGTTTGTTGTAAATCTATTGACCATGAAGTATTGGATTGCCCTAGAATGATTGCTAGACTTGAAAAATTGAATATGGAACAAGCAAACTCTGAAGGAGATCAAGAGACTAAAATTTTGGAAGAACCCTAGAAAGAATCAGAGATCATGTTACTGAAAATAAAAGAAACCCTAGATGATCATAAGGATGTCAGTTTGTCAGAGATCTGCAAAGAACATGAAAAAATCGAAGTAAGAATAGGAGACTTCGACATTGACTGTTCCCTAGATGAGGGAGCACTGATGAATATTATGACAGAAATAACTTGGGAAACCCTAGGAAGGCCTGCTTTGGTCCCTTCACTAGGAACAATCGGATTATTTAAAGGCAAAATGGTAACCCTATGTGGCAGAATTACCCAGATAGCTATGAGCACCCATGGAACCTCGATAGAGGAGGAGCTCAAAGTCATTATATTTATTGAGGACCGTGCCCCATTTCCATATTTTCTAGGAAATATATGGATTGAAAAAGACCAAATCTAGAGGAAAGAAGAAAATGAAGCCCTAGAACAGAAGAAGAAAGAACTCATGGAATTTATGACTAGAAGGATTGCCTACTTGATGGAGGAACAAGGGAACAGATCTCTATTGTTAGACACCAGAGACCTGGATGTTGAAGCTATAAGAGAGTTAGAGGAACCACAGAAGACTGAAATATCTAATCCATATGATGAAGGAGTATTACCCTTGTATATGAGGAAAGATCCTAGGTAGCGCGAAGTGACTATGTCAAGATAAGATAAGATTCAGAATGGAAAGAGGGTGACCAAGACTAAGCTCACTGGGAAAAAGAATAGGATGCTAAGTAAGAAGAGGACCAAAATCAGAAATGTATAGAAGACTCCAGAAGGAACTTCGCAGAAGGAAAAATCACAAGAATTGAGCTTCACCGAGATCTCAGAACAGCGACATCTGGCACTTCTCCATGGTGCAACAATATAGCCATTGGACCGATATACCCGTTTGACTTCCACCCTGAATGGGTCAAAAAGCAATTATGGGTTCCCACTAAACCATTGGACAACACCAGAATGGATAGAACGGAGTTAATGCAGGCCCCCATATCCATTGCAAGTAGACCGTTGCTAAGTTTCCCTACTTAGTCTGTCGTGCCACGCACCAAGAACACTTTTTTATAAGTGAGAATTTGAGCCCGGAACTTGAGATTACTTCACTCTGCGATCATTTCCTTGTTCCCATACTGTTCATCATTCATTTTCATGCCTGAACTAGTGGACCCAAGCTTGTATGTCGAACGAGCTCAACACTGTTGAGAAAGTAGTTGAAGAAGTTTTCATTGACCTAATGGCTGAGAGAGTGATGTCAGAGAGAAGGATTTTTGCAGTTGTGCAAGCATCCTCGACAAGAGGAGTCAAAGCTTCTCCTTCCACTACTCACAGCACAGGACCTTCCAGAACCACGATCAAGACAAGAACAAAGCACAGAGATGATATTGCAAATGCCAAGCGGATCCCATGCATTTTGCCGGTTTACATCCCACCTTTGAGTGGCAAGATTAACCGTGATAGTGTACCCAGGGACTTTGAGTACACACTGATCACCGGGTATCTTTTGAAAGGGGTGTGCATAGTACGTGTTGACCAAGATAAGCTCACAACACTGAAATTTAATGATTTTAACCTTAGAGATCGCAAAACCTACAGCATGTTAGCTTTGCATAAATACCTAACCAATACCAAAGGCAGAAATCCTAATATTGTCCCTCAGTCTTGGACCTAGTACCTCGTGTAGTCCACACTACTCAACGTAATGAAGATCCCTCATTTCGGTAGACACCAAGAATTCAATGCATGCGTCAGGTTGCTATTGTCTTTCTACCATGATAGATACTTATGGTTGGACCGCCGCATCACTATGGATCCAACTCTAATCAATCAGATCACAGGACTTAGCATGCAAGGCCCTGAACCACAAGACTTTTACCTAGGCAAGACCTCAGATTGAGCACTAGCACAGTGGATAAAGGAAACTTATGGCGATGTAGAGAAGGGTACGTGAGGCTACAAGGTAGCCTCTATCCAGAGCGGCGTAGTGTTCCTTGCATGTCAGTTGATCGTGAGAAAATTAGTTCGTAAGAACAGACCAACACAGGTGACTAGCTTCGTAGTTGACCTCATAGGGAAGTGCACTGAGGGACTACAGATGAATTGGGTGCAATATCTTGTAATCCAGTTAGAGCAGGATTGCAGAGGAGCACAAGACCAAGAGTATGAGTTCCACTTTAGCTGTTTTCTCATACTCATCGCTTTCATCACTTGGTAACTGCCAGAGGGAGCCACTTTTCAAGAGATCAAACCCTTCGAACCACTACCCACGAAGTTTTGTACATTGTGGTACTCCGGCAACATGAACAAGCAGTGGCAGTTCAATGTTGTCTTCCACACCTACTTCAACCAACTGAAGAATGCAATTTAGTATACACTACGGATCACCCCAAATGTACTTCATCAGTTTAGACCTTTGATGAAATTTAGCGTGGATCGCCACTTCACCTATATTACAGCACGCGGTGATGAACATAAACAACAACTCCAATCCTAATACAAGCTAACAGAGGATGACTTGGAGGAAATTACCAAGGAATGGTCGACAGACCTCCTTGTTGCAGCAGACCCCACAGACATGTTCAACAAGGAAATCCCTGAAGCTATGTCCGATACACCTAGGTCGAGAATGACTAAGAAGGATGACAAAGTTGAATATGTCCCTAGCACATCCGTGAAGACTAATTCGATCTCACCTATGCAGGGACGTGATGGTGATGAACTAGGTGGTACAAAAGTTGAACAAAATAGAGGCAAGGTTACACCACCTAGAGAGGAGGAGGATCCCTCCATGAAAAGAAAGATGACACCACCAAATCCCTCCTCCCAAAAGAAAGATAAGGCCACCCAGACCATGCTTAAAACTACCCTTACTTCGGATGACTTTGACTTTCTAATTGTCACGTTGAATGATGTTTCACTTGAGCTCGGAAAAAATAAAGAAGAAAAGAAGGAGGAGCTCTTCAACTGAATCAAAGGAGAACTCAAAGAAGTGCAGCAGGCACTCTAGTCCAGCCAAGCAGTGCCTATGGTGCCCTTAATAAGCAGACCATCAGGAACAGGTGATGAGCCCACTCAATTGCACCAGATCACTAATCAAGTCGAAGCTCACCTTCAATGAGCTCAAGAAGACACAGCAAAAGCCACCCAGGCTTTGATGCAAGCACAGAAAGCACTTCTAGAACAACAGAAGGAGGCAGAACAGGAAAATCTTACCCTGAAAGTGAAGTGGGATGAGGAAAAGGCACAGTTGCTAGCAAAGAAACTTGAAGTTCAGGAAAGGATTCACAAAGCACTGCACTGTGTGACAGTCATATAGGTGAAGATGGAAGACCGTCTCCCACAGCAGGTGATCCAACTGGAAGAAGTAATCCAAAAACTCCAATAGTGCATCACAGATATGGAGCTCTGCATCATGCCCAAGACCCCTTAGGAAATAAGAGATCTAAGAGATGCCACTACTTGAAGCGCATTTGGTTGATTAAAAACCTTTTCTTTGGAATGCAAGCAGTTGAGCGCTAGAAGTGCCCATACTTATGAAACCCTCATAGAAAATCCATAATTGTAGACATTGGAGGCACATCTCCAAGAAGAAAAGTAGCATGCAGACAAGCTATAGGCACAGATCAAGGCCTTGAATCCAGTTGAAATAATGAAGAGGTTCGCAGAACAACACACAACCCAACAACGAGTACATACACTGCAAAGTAAAGTGATGGAAGTCACCCAATGACTTCAACCAATCCAAGAAAGGGCATGCCAACTATTCGTTGAACTTGAAAGCCAAAAATTTTAACTCAAATAGGTTTTCCTCACTACAGAATAACGTCTGGAATGATCACTCAATGACATAGTGATCCAGGACTTTACTGAGAAAGAGGTTGTCGCACTGTAGAAAGTCAAAGCAGCTCGAGCCAAGCTCGAGGCATTTGAGGCAGAATTGATCAGACCTGAGTGACTCGGGATGAGTCATAGGTGAGTTTTGGGGGCTTGTTGGCCCTTGACCAAGTTTTGAATAATACTTGGTCATAATTGATCATTTTGGGACTGTGACAACTTGCCAAATATGGAGCGAAACGCAAAGCAAGAAAGACCTATTTTTGGGTACGTACCTTTTAGGGTTTTTGGGTTGATGTCAACCTGTGGGTTTACCCAAGCTTAGGCCCATTTTGTAATATATAAATAGATACTTATGCAACATAAGAAGCAGTAGATATGATTTCTTAGTGCAAATAGTAGTACATTTATGTGATGTATAGCTAAAGGATTAGTGCTAGTAGCTGGATCTGTGTGATCGGGTGTATATTGCAAGTTCTATGTGCATGACTGTAAGGGGATTGACAAGCTAAGTGCTAGTTGTTGTAGTTTTGTGTTGAAGTGCAAGGAAGAAGGATCTAGTGAGCTAGGCAGATCTTCTACCCTGTACGAAGTAAGGGTCACTGAAGCTCTATCATGTAACCTCTTGACTGAGATAATATAAAGAAAAAGACTTTGTAGACATAGCCCCAGGGTGGGGGTGAACTACGGTAACTATGTGTATTGTGCTCTGAATGTGTTTATCTCCTTCTTGCCTAAGTGTGTTTTGTGATTAAATAGATCTAGTTTTGCTCTGTGCTTATGATATATGAATGAATATTAGATCTGATAGATTCTTAATGCTTGATCTGCTGAATCTAATTTATATTTTTGTGGCTAAGTACCGAATCATATTTAGTCTAAATATTCACTGTGATTCTCTGTGCATTATGCGAAGTACCATAAGGGATAAATATTGATGAATGATCTATGCTAATTATCCTGTAAAAGATATAATCACATATCAGTGTCCCAACTAAGGTTGTAGACAACTGAGTTCTACAACCACCCCTGCCTCTACCTCGGGTGAGACTTCATCTGCTTCACAGGTGTTACCGAAAGGGATGGTAGTTAGTGTTTTGTTGGTGCACTCTTGAGTGTTGAACCCTGGGTTTTCCCTTCTGCCAACAAGTTCTAGACAATTGCCAAGGAGATCGAGGAATATCAGAAGGATCAGGTGGCTCGAGATGAGCCACATTTCAGTGTTGGGGGCCTGTTGGAAGCAGGCCGAAGTGGTAAGAAGGATGATCATGGGGAAATAAAGCATGCAGAGAGTGAAGCAATAGCTGGAAGGAAACACAACACACGCACATGCAAGAAAGCGTGCACAAGGAAAGCAACAGTTGGAAGGAAGAACAACACATGCACATGAGAGGAAGACCTAATGTTAGTAGGGTTAGGGTTTTGGTAATGTATTTTAATGGTTGAAGAGCCAAATATGTATAAATATCGATACAAAGGTATTATAGTTACTTCTTGTAGTTTTTGTTCACGGATTTTGTAGTTGTTTCAACTTAGTTAGTAATCGGGTTTACATTTTGTTGTATGAACTGTTTTGTAAGTTGTTGAGCTAGAGGAGATGAGAGAAGGTAGATCTAGAGGATTATATCATAGAATGAGGAAACTGGTGTGATCTAGTTCACATCATATAGATCTTACCTAGCTAAGGAGATTTGTAAGTGCACAACGCTATAGATGCAGAACTATCATAATAAAAGAGCTAAGATCTAAATATTTGTGGACGTATCCCAGGAGGGGGTGAACCACGGTAATATTTGTGTAATGTGATGAATGCATGCATATCTTTATCCTCTTTTCAATAGTTATTTGTTGTGCTTAATGAGTGAATGAGTTATTACATTGCTTTTATAAATGTTGTTGTGATATTGAGGGAACATGTTGTTGAAGTTACTGCATAGTCGTGAATAATAATATGTTGCATTTACCAATTCTAATAATGGTTCAATGGTTGAGTTCTCATATCTCATACTCAATCCTAGGCTGTAAACACCTGGGTCTTGCAACCACCCATTAAAGCTATCTCGGGTGAGACTGTGCAACACATTTTGTGTGTTGTGTTTCCTTCAAGTTTACCAGGAGGGCCGATATTTTTAGAGGCCTTGTTGGAAACCCGGAAGACTTGAACACTGGGTCAATAAATCAGACAGTATATGAGTAGATATAACCAACAGTCCTGATCAGAAAATTAGGCCACCTCTTCAATAAAACTATGTTGATCAAGGGGAGGAGACAATTGAAGAGCTTGATGAAATTCACATAAAACTTATGGGGGTTAATGACAATGATTCCATTTTTCTTACTCAAGAAGAACATGACCTTTTTATCCTTTCACAGACTGAAGTAGATGAGGAGGAGTATGAACAACAAGCCTTCGAAAATGCAATAATAGAATTCCATGTGAAATACAACTTGAGAAGTAAAAATCCTAATGACAACCCAACTAAGAAAGATTCTGAAACTAAGAAACCCTCAGATACTCTAGCCAAGAAAGTTCCTGAAAAGAAAAACTCAGAAATCCATCGAAAAAGAACATACGATTCTATACCGAGAACACATCAAACTGAGGTTGCATCCATAGGTCAGCCTAATACTACTACACAGAAAAATGTGGCTGATAAACTATATTTTCAGAGTCAAAACAAAATGGCTACCACATTTAGCCTGGAAAGTGAATTGGCCAAACTAAAAATACCTATTCCTCTAATGGAACTGGTGAACAAAAATTCTTACAGATCACAAGTGATTAAAGAATTAAACATATAACTACAAGTAGGAACAGACATTATGAATATTGTCGATGATCAACCTGATCTATTGTTTGGTCCTAAGGTTGAGGGACAAACTGACAATGGTTTTGTTCCTCCTTTTTACATCAGTTTGAATATTCATGATAAGACATTACACAATTCCATGATGGAATATGGTGCCTCTCACAATATTATGCCCAAGACTGTGATGGAGAAATTGGGGCTTGATATCACCAGGCCTTACAAAGACTTATACTCCTTTGAATCAATCAAAGTTAAATGCATAGGTCTGATCAAAGACTTGTGTATTACCTTGTCACAAATCTCAAAAAAAAGCATGGTAATGGATATTGTTTTTGCAGATATTCCTCCAAAGTGTAGCATGTTATTATCCCGATCATGGGGTGCCAAGTTAAAGGGCACTTTACAGCTCAACATTTTTTTATTCCACCATTCGTGTATTTGGACAACAGAGAATATTGTACAAAGAGACTCTCATGAAATACATGGTCAACAGTCAAGAGAAACCACATAAATATTCTTTGTACTCTGTTCATTATGATTCAGACTCCTTCATTTTATGTAATGATGGTGAATTGGATAGTCAAATTGCACAATTGGAAGATGATGTGTATAACCTGGAGGAAAGTAAAGCAATCCCTGAGGAAAGTAAAGTGATCCCTAAGGAAAGTAAAGCAGTGACAATAGAAATTGATGAACCAGTAGAACCCCTCTGGAGTTTATATTTCGATGGAGCTGTCAGTAAACAAGGATCTGGAGCTGGGGTGTGGGTGCATAATCATAAATCAAGGTATTCAAAAATCCATTATTATAAATTAAATTTCCAGTGCACCAATAACATAGTTGAGTATGAAGTATTGATGCTTGGTCTGAAATTGTTGAAGAAGCTTGGTGCCAAAATAATTATGGTAAGAGGTGATTCTAAACTGATCATTCAACAGATCAAAGGTGAGTATTCTGCCAAACATCCTAGACTCAGATATTATAGAAATGTTGTTTTGGACTTTTTACAATGTTTTACTGAAATTGACTTACAAGTAATTCCCAGAGGCCAAAGTATAGTTGCAAATGGACTGGCTACTTCGACAGCCACTTGTAAAATACTATTCCATCCAAATCGAAAATACAAAATAGTGGTGAAATGCAGACCTCATGTCTCAAACAATATTAGGTACTGGCAAGTGTTTGGTAATGATGAACAAATTGATGATTTCCTGCAGTCCAAAAATTAATTTGAGTGTGCAAACATTCATGTTGATAGTGATAATGATACTATAAATAAATTAGATTCAAAAGAAATGAATGAAAAATAAGAAGATTCACATTTCTTACAATTAAAAGATAACATCCTCCCTAGAGGGTTAGTTCCTTTAGAAAAACTGTTTGATTTCAATGATGTAGAAAAAAATCCAAAAATTGAACCTACTGGAAAAGAGGTTGAGGAATGCAATATAGGGACAGATGAAAAACCAAAAATGATTAAGATATCCAAATCTTTACCTCCTGAGAAAAAACATAAATATATTGAATTGTTCAAGGAATTTGTAGATTTGTTTTCTTGGAGCTATGAGGATTTAAAGTCTTATGAAACTACTATCATACAACAAAAATCCCCATAAAGGAAGATCATAAGCCTTTCAAGTAGAAACTTAGGAGAATTAATCCAAATTTAATGCCTCTGATAGAAAAAGAAATAAAGAAAATGTATGATGCTGAAATAATAGTTCCATTGAGATTTTCAAAATGGGTTTCTAATATGGTTCCTACTAGAAAGAATATTGGAGAAATCAAGCTCTGCATTGATTTCAAGAATCTCAACAAAGTCACCCTTAAAAACAACTACCCTCTGCCCAAAATGGATCACATCATACAGAAGGTAGTTGGAGCTAGTAGGATCTCTTTGCTAGATGGTTTTTCTGGCTACAACCAAGTCCTTGTCCACCCTTATGACCAATAGAAAACAACGTTCACTACTCCCTGGGGAACTTTCAAGTATTGAAAATGCCCTTTGGTTTAATGAATGTTGGTGCCACATTCCAGAGAGCAATGGACATTTCCTTTATAGATGAACTTGGGATATTTATCGTCATATACTTGGATGATGTAACTGTCTATTCAAAAAAAATGAGGAACATTTACAACACCTTAGATGAGTTTTTGAAAAGTGTAGAAAGTTTGGAATCTCACTAAATCCCAAGAAAACTTTGTTTGGTTTAGAAGAGGGAAAAATTCTAGGACACATTGTATCTAAATATGGAATCAAGATAGATCCCAGTAGAATAGAAGCCATCCAAAAGATAGACCATCCAAGAAACATCA
>JZKD02S0281546.1:117362-158471 GCA_000966675.3 Picea glauca | reverse complement strand
CAATGATTTATTATGCTGTCTATGTGTATCTTTACATAAGTAATCCTTTATTATGTGTTGCAAATTGATCCGGTTTCTTTAAAAACACATAACAATTTCACTTGCAATATTTATTTAAGTTTCAAGTCTTCTTCAATTTTAGATCAGTTGTACCCTCCAAGCAAGCCACTAATGTTGTGATTATAAATTTTTTGGAAAATAATATTCTCTCCCATTTTGGATGTCCCGGGAAGATTATCAGTGATAATGCATTAACTTTTAGATCAAAAAAGATGATAGAATTTTGCAGTAAGTATCATATCACTTTAGGGCACTCTACAACCTATTACCCTTAGGGAAATGGACTGCAAGAGTCTTCTAATAAAATTTTGGTCAATATCATCAAGAAGATGTTGCAGGAAAATAAGAAATCTTGGCATAACAAGTTGGTTCATGCACTTTGGGCAGACAGGATGACTACAAAAAGATCAATTGGTATGTCCCCATATCAGTTGGTATATGGAACCGATGTTGTTTTTCCCACCTCTTTAGGTGTTCCGGTTATGAAGATTTTACAAGAAGTACGGGTAGATACAAATAACATCCAAAGGAGGATCAATCAGATGATACAACTCCAACAGTACAGAGAGGAGTTTTATAACCAAACTCAGGTAATTTAAGAGAGCATCAAGAAAATATATGATAGGAGATTCAAGGATGATGATTTCAAATTGGGTGATATGGTACTGAAGTGGAATTCAAGAAATGAATACAAGGGAAAGCATGGAAAGTTCAAAATTTTTTGGAAAGGCCCTTTTATAATCCAGGCTTACAGAGGAAACAATGCATTCCTACTCAAGGACATAGATGGAGCAGACCTGCTAGGAGGACCTATCAATGGCAAAATGCTCAAACATTATGTTCCACCAGAATGAATATTTTTAGTCACTCATCTCATTGTACAAACCACCTTTACTTTTATGTCATGTGTGGGTGATTTTTGATCAAGTGGTTGAATCCTAAAGAGAAGGCCCTAAGCCACTAATCAGGACCACCAGATTTGTTGGAATTACTAAGACAACTGAGAGGGCGGGGTGAATTAGTTGTTATTATGCTTAAACAATTTTATGCCTATTAAAATATTATTAAACTTCTCCAAGTGATCATAAAGATTATGCAAGACATGAGGAGCAGAAATAACAAACATCAATCACACATATGATATTCATGAGGAAACCCATAAAGGGAGAAAACCTCTTCTTCTTCGAATGATAGGCAGTCTTTAAAGTTTTGTACATCATCTTTCTTTGAGAACCAAATAACAATGAGGCTACAAACTCTTCTTTAACAAGCTGCAACTTGCTGAGAGAATTAACTCTCTGGTTTCTCTAGCACCCACTAGAAGGAAGCACCAACTCCCTGAGTGTTCCAACACCAACTAAATGGAAGCACCAACTTCCAATCACACAGGCACCAACCTGCATAACAGAGAACAATGGTTCTCCCTTGCACCACCCTACCACCCTGATTTTCTGGCTCCAACCAAATGGAAGATACAACTCCCTATGTTCAAGCACCCACTTGAAAATCTGAGGACAACATTCCTCCCCACCACCACCCTACCTCCTCGAGATATCAATATTTTATTACTGAAACTTATTACAGTGATACAATATTTATCAATGGCTTACCAGTCTCATCATTGTTCTTCTACACTATTCTTCTATGCCTGCATCAGTGTCTTCCTGCTCACATATTCTTATTCTTAAGTTCTTGTACAGTCTATTTTTTTCACCATTTCTACTTTGTCCAGCTTATGTTCTTCATCTCTACATTTTCTCCCTCGGTTCATGCTATAAAACTTCATTGCTTATAGTTCAGCTACTTTTTACATAGAAACAACAACCTCTCTTTGTCATGACATTTTTCTTTTATTCCTTCTCTCATCATCTGTTACACTACGCATCTCCAATGCTCAAGTCGGGAATCTCAAAAACACTTAGGAATCATTATTCCAATGCTCATGAACAATGATTCAACCACTTAGGAACAATGATTCAACCACTCAGGAACAATGATTTAGCTAGTGTAATTGAATTGTAATTGATCAAGAAATCATGAGATGAAACAACAACCCTTCAATAAGATTTGGTTTGATCAGCATTGTTAGATTATACACGCAGATGACTTTTGAATTTTCAATGTGTAACGTACGATGTGGAGCCTAGCAGCACTATCTCCTTCCTCAATCTTCCGCTGATGTGACCTTGGGAAATGCTCTCATGTGGCCATGTGATTACGGGCACGACCAAAGGTGGTTTGAGGGAAATCCTCTTTTCACCCCTCAATTCACTACAGAGCTCCACATATTCCTTTGGTGATACCATGATTTTGATTGTGACTTGCTCACAAGCAATTAAGACCCGAGCATGTTCTAACCCCACAATGCGATGAGACCGTTGATCTCACAATCTTGATGGTGCTCAAAAAATGATGGTTCAGATCTGTCCTTTCACGTTCTATGGGTCATATCTAACCTTCTTAAATAAATGGTTTTGATTTACTTCGTGATCCGGGCTCTAGGAGTTTCAAATATCAAACCCTACTTTTCTCCGTACACCAATATTCCAGAGTCGATGATTTGTGAACACCTATCCTTCTCAATTGACGGGTCGACCTCTACTTCGGGAATTTGACCTTTCAAAAAGATCAATGGTTTTGTGGCCCCTTTCTCAATCAACGATCGAGATCTCCTTCGGGTCTCTAGACTTCTGAAATATCAAGTCTCAAACTTTACTTCCCCTCTAAGTATGCGGATTACTGCCACGTGTCCTCTTAGATCGGATGGTTGAGGCTTACTTTGGGTCTTTACCTGAAATCCATAGATTTATGCTACATCTCTTCTGGATTAGATGGCCCAGATCCACTTCAAACGATCTGATGCCTGAGATTTACTAGTCAAATGAAGTAATATGCCTATTCATGTATCTAAAGTAATGGATTCAGTGTCAATTGTATGACTGGATTTTAGCCTTTTGGTGTGTAATTGGAAATCTTCAGTTGAGACTTCAGTGACGGAAGGTGAAGTATCCTTCCTGGATCTTTTCTCCTTGGGAACCTGTGGTGTAGTTGTCTATGAGATCGTGAACAAAGGGTCCTGTTGTTCTATCTCTACCAGAGTGTTCATCTCCCATTCTATTTGATTTGCAAACTTTTCTATCTTATGCTTGGGTGTATGGACATATGGAACATTTTTATTCTTAACCCTCATCTCCAAAATTATCCCGCCAGTGATACAATATTTATCAATGGCTTACTAGTCTCATCATTGTTCTTCTACACTAGTCTTCTATGCCTGCATCAGTGTCTTCCTACTCGCATATTCTTGTGCTTAAGTTCTTGTACAGTCTATTGTTTTCACCATTTCTCCTCTGTCCAGCTTATGTTCTTCATCTCTACATTTTCTCCCTCAGTTCATGCTATAAAACTTCATTGCTTACAGTTCGGCTACTTTTTACATAGAAACAACAACCTCTCTTTGTCACGACATTTTTCTTTTATTCCTTCTTTCATCATCCGTTACACTATGCATCTCCAACGCTCAAGTCGGGAATCTCAAAAATGCTCAGGAATCATGATTCCAATGCTCATGAACAATGATTCAACCACTCAGGAACAATTATTTAGTTAGTGTAACTGAATCGTAACTGATCAAGAAATCATGAGATGAAACAACAACCCTTCAATCAAATTTGGTTTGATCAGCATTGTTAGATTATACACGCAGATGACTTTTGAATTTTCAATGTGTAACCTACGATGTGGATCCTAGCAGCGCTATCTCCTTCCTCAATCTTTCGCTAATGTGACCTTGGGAAATGCTCTCATGTGACCACATGATTGAGGGCATGACCAAAGGTGGTTTGAGGGAAATCCTCTTTTCGCCTCTCAATTCACTACAAAGCTCCACATATGCCTTTGGTGATACCATGATTTTGATTGTAACTTGCTGACAAACAATTAAGACCCGAGCATGTTCTAACCCCAAAATGTGATGAGACCATTGATCTCATGATCTTGATGGTGCTCCAGAAATGATGGTTCAGATCTGTCCTTTCACGTTCTGTGGATCAGATCTAACCTTCCTAAATAAATGGTTTTGATTTACTTCGTGATCCGGGCTCAGGGAGTTTCAAATAACAATCCCTACTTTTCTTCGTACACCAATATTTCAGAGTCGATGATCTGTGAAAACCTGTCCTTCTCAATTGATGGCTCTGCCTCTACTTTGAGAATTTGACCTTTCAACCAGATCAATGGTTTTGTGGCCCCTTTCTCAATAAACGATCGAGATCTCCTTCAGGTCTCCAGAATTCTGAAATATCAAGTCTCAAACTTTACCTCCCCTCTAAGTATGTTGATTACTACCACGTGTCCTCTTGGATCAGATTGTTGAGGCTTATTTTGGGTTATTACCTGAAATCCATAGATTTACGCCATGTCTCTTCTGGATCAGATGGCCCAGATCCACTTCAAACAATCTGATGCCTGATATTTACTGGTCAAATGAAGTAATATGCCCATTCTTGTATCTGAAGTAATGGATTCGGTGTCAATTGTATGACTGGATTTTAGCCTTTTGGTGTGTAATTGGAAGTATCCTTCCTGGATCTTTTCTCCTTGGGAACCTATGGTGTAGTTTTCTATGAGATCGTGACCGAAGGGTCCTGCTATTCTATCTCTACCAGAGTGTTCGACTCCCATTCTATTTGATTTGCAAACTTTTCTATCTCAGGCTTGGGTGTATGAACATATGGAACATTTTTATTCTTAAGCCTCATCTCCGAAATTTCCAATTATGTTGTTCAAAAATATAACTAAGAAAATATATGTTAAAGCAAGGATCTTTCTCACAACCCAATCAACATTTGTAACAAATTTGTGAACACACATAGTACAAGAGCTCAAGAAACTAACTAGCTCCACAACTATTATGCATATACATATACACCTCCAACAACGATTTACACACACAGAAAAAGATGCCTTCAGTAGCTTTGTGCATTTTTTGTTGTTGTTGTGCACATATATATTATATTGTTCAATATATTAACTACTATGTTCATTTGGGCAAGTTGAGGGTTTTTCGGTTATAGGAAATTCCTACTCGACCCCCTTCGAGCATGTATGTGCCAGTTGCAATTCTCCTGCTTTTACCTCTATGTTCATAAATGATGGCACAATTGATTGTCTACGATGTGCTGCAAAATTCCCTTACATATATAGTCATTGCATCAATGATGTCAGCTAAACCCTCAGAAACACAATTGTACACTCTACAGTTAGACAACCTGTATTACAAGATGTGCTTCCTGGGTTGACATAATTTCCATATGAAATATACCTACAGAAAAAGGAAAAGACTATCTACATGCTACGTGACTTCCGCGTCCATAGAAAATTTACCCTGGATGAGGACAATGCCATACTGAATATATGTTGAACCTAGAAAAACAAAATTACATATCATGCATTGAAAAGAAATGAAACAGTGTGATCTGTTCATATCCATGTTACCCAATCAAGATATGAATAAAGTTTTCCACTACCATGGCAAAGTGAACTGGCCACACATAAGATTGTTGAGTCCAAGAATGAAAAGCATGAGGAAAAACCTTGTACAAAGTATCTCAATTGTAAATAAATCAGATCCAGTATTTGAGATGTCAAAATGGCTTGCTCTTGTGAACAAAGCCATCAGGCATTTTCAATAATACTGCAAATTTTTCATTGTTAAAGTCCATTAAGTTACACGCTGACAGTTGTTTCCAGAACTAGTAATGTTAGAACATTGTCAGGCCAACATGATCTTGGTTCATAGTAATATCAGAAGAAAATGTCCATAATGATCTTGGTTCATACTAAAATAGCAACCAACAAATGTTTTGGTGCCCATTTGGGAGTTTGGTTATAAAAGGGATACAATGCCCACTCCTTACTGATTTTTGCTTGTGTTGTGTTTGCCAAACTTTTGATCATGTTCTTTGTTGTTGTAGTTAAATTTTCTCATGGGCCTGATTTTTGGACTATGAGTGGATAATAGATTTAGGATCTTAGTGCTTTTTCTATGATCTTAAAGAATGTTAAGTCATATATTTTGTCTATTTCTTATGGGTTTGACTAAATATTGCGAGCCAAAAACACCCTTCAAATTTGAACATGGTTTACAACTGGGCCACAGAAAATACTATTAAAATAAAATAATATGAATAATCTTGAAATAAATATAAACAAAATCTCTTTAAACTTGAACTAGATTTTGTCAAGCTGCAAGTATATTTCATGGATGAGAATGTTTTTCCCATAGTTAATGTGTTTCTATCACTTGATTATTATTATACTAAGTGTTGTTGTGTGAGGGATAAAGTTCTTTTCTCCCTTTCTTTTCCCTCTTCTATACTTACTCATTTTTCCTTTTTCTTCTTCCCCTCTATTATCAATTTTTGGTTCTATACTTAGTCACATTTCTATGATCGTCGGTTCCTGGGGTGGCAGACTGACAGATCCTCATCTACATCTATATCCTCACATCATGAGTCTGACCAACCATCATTCCTTTCCATTCTTAGAAAATTTTATGACCGCGGGTTCCTGGGTTGGCACTATCGAACTCTCATGCCCCGTGTTTCGTGATATACATCTTGCACCCAAAAGTTCTATGATTTACAATTCGACTCCGGAGTGCTCAGACTTGCAAGCCTCACTCTACCTAGGATGATTCTATCTGACCAACCTGCCTTTCCATACTTAGTCGATTCTTCAAATTTTCTTCGGTTGACAGACTCTCGGGTTCATAAAAGTTTCAAATCATTTTTCTCTCCCCTCCATCCCCACCAACTTCACGCCCTTCCCAATGCACATTAATTATTATTTTACTAGTGAAAACTCACCACACAGGTTTGAAAAGATTGGCATCAATAAGAAAAAATCTCGAGGACATCTCCCATTAAAATGCATTAATGGGAGAATATTATGGGATCTGAAAAAAATAATCTGTGGATCTTGAATTGGCAAAAATTGTTGGTTATTTTAGGTTTTTTAAGGCATTATCATGGTAAGAATGAAACATTATGCTAGCCCGTTGTTATCTACAAAGGTGTTGATGTCATGTCCCTCTTTAATATTGAGCATATATTACATCTTGTCATATTTGAGAATATGCTTGCATATAAAAATGTTAAAGTCATATATTTTTTCTATTGCTTATGGGTTTGAGAAAAATTTGTGAGATGAAAACACCCTTCAAATTGGAACATGGTTTACATTTGGGCCACAAAAAATACTATTAAAATAAAATAATATGAATAATATTGAAATAAACATAAACAAATTCTCTTTGAAATTGAACATGAGTTTGTCGAGATCCAAGTATATTCCATAGCTCATAATGTTTTTCCCATAGTTAAAGTGTTTCTATCGCTTGATAATTATCGAACTGAGTGTTGTTGTGTGAGGGATAAGTTCTTTTCTCCCTTTCTTTTCCCTCTTCTATACTTACCCATTTTTTATTTTCTTCTTCCCCTTTATTATCCCTTTCTAGTTATATACTTAGTCTCATTTCTATGATTGTGGGTTCCTGGGGTGGTGGACTGACGGATCCTCATCTACATCTATATCCTCACATCATGAGTCTGATCGACCGTTGTTCGTTTCCATACTTAGCCAATTTTATGACCGTGGGTTCCCGAGTTGGCGCTATCGAGCTCTCATGCCCTGTGTTTCGTGATATACATCTTGCACCCAAATTTTTTGTGATATACAATTCGACCCCAAAGTCCTCAAACTCACAAGCCTCACTTTACCTAGGATGAGTCTATCTAACTGGCCCACCTTTCCATACCTAGTTGATTCTTCACCTCCTGTTGTCATATATTCGCGGATTCACCCACTCTTAGGTTCACAAAAGTTTCAAATCATTTATCGCTCCCATCCATCCCCAGCACCTGCACACCCTTCACAATGCACATTAATTATGATTTTATTATTGACAACTCACCACACATGTTCGAAAACATTGGCATTAATAAGCGAATAGCTTGAGGACATATCCCATTAAAACACATTAAACCAAGATTTATGGGAGATTATATTATCATCCTCCAACGTTCATTTTAGATACTATCGAGACAGAATTACTGTCACAGGTTGCAATACAAACAAATATTCATCAAAGAATTACCTTTTCTCACATGCACCCTAGTCGCCTGAACTAAGCGATAGTTCGATCTACCAAATGAACCTCCCTATTATCGAATTGGCAAAAGTGAATATTATGGCCTCTTAATTGTTTTTTATGGATCTTAAATTGGGAAAAATTGTTGGTTATTTTAGTTTTTTTAAGGAATTATGCCTCGCCTTTCCATACTTAGTCAATTCTTCACCTCCTATTGTCATAGATTCGGCAGTTCCCAGATTCTCGGGTTCACAAAAGTTTCAAATAATTTTTCACTCTCGTCCATCCCTGCCACCTTCATGCCCTTCCCAATGCACATTAATCATGATTTTATTAGTGACAAATCACCACACATATTCAAAAACATTGTCAATAATAACCAAAAAGGTCGAGGACATCTCCTATTAAAATGCACTAAGCCAAGATTTACCATAGATTATATTATCATCCTCCATCATTCATTTTAAATACTATCAGGAGAAAAGGAGCAGTCTCATCACCTTATGGATACAACTCGACAACATTTTTGTGGAGATACGTTGAATATTTTGGGGCACGAGGACCAGATTTTTTAGTGGTCCAGAGATTATTACTACTACTCATCCCTTTCCTCCTAGAAATAAGTTATCTAGACATCTGGAATTTCGTGAGTAGGTTGTGTCCCCAAATTTTTTCACTGTAAGGAGTTGGTCACCTGGTGTGTCAAGAATTATATTTTGAACCAACAGATTATCCAATTGCAAGACCATTCCTGAGTCTCCCTATCTCCTCAAGTATTTCAAAAGATGTTAAGACTTCTCGAGCCAACGCTTACTTTCAAGGGCAAGGATTGCAGGGAGTTATTAAAGAAGCATGATAATGGATTGAACCTCTTATCATAATTATTAGAGGACCCAATGGTCATCCGCGAGGACATCACGAGATTACAGGTAAGTGCATTCAAAAACCCTTTCCAGGAAATTGCATGGATTTTCACGAGGATAACGGGACAATAAAGTGCAGCTAGAATCTCTCAGATGATTCTGTATATTTTATATTTTACGGTGAAGGAAAAATCCATATTTGATTGGGGAAAGTTGATTTCCATTGAAATATCTTCCCAATTATCAAAATACAAAAGGCAGAAGAAATTATTTATGTCATCTTATTTAATTTTTACGATAGCGTATTACTGTCCATTCCCCAGATTATCTCTATGTAAGAAGGTAAACTGCAAATTTGACCCAGTAACCTTCTGGTACCAGAAATTATGGAGACACAAGGCCTCCCAACATTTTTATGAAGTCTTTAATGATTTTGTCTCAGTTTTAAAGGGTTGATATTTGGAAAGGATTTTCCCTGAATGTCTGACCAGGCGAGAAAGTTCCTGGATAGGAAGGGGACATTGGAACAAATGGAGAACTATAACGTTATAAGGATTTTTAGATCCAAAGAAAATCCTTCCTTCCTTCCTTCCTTCCATGTCACATATCTGATACAATGTTTGTTGTTGAGATAGCAAGGAACTACACCCACTAGCTACATTTTTTCCATGAAAAGAGAAAAAATTAATTCATGCCTCTACCTTGGAAAGTCAGGGGTTTCATATTAAGGAATATGAAAAAGATTGATGAATTCACGGGCCACTTCCATAGCCTCAAATTGAAATATGATGAAAAAGTAAAAGGGTTTGACCCTAATGATATTTTTGTAGAACACCTATTGGTTATCGGCTTCAGTAATTCTTTCAATAACACTATCCTGAATGAAGATGAATATAATGCCTCGGGCAATCCTGCTCATGACATCGACGACCTGGAGACAATACTTAACACCAATGAGTCGTACATGCAGAAATGAAAAGTTCTGGGTGAGAAAAGTTCCCAATACTCGATTGTCACACCCAAGACTACATCATCTCAGAACAACGCTCCAACGGCCTACCCAAGTAAGAAAGTCACACACAGTTCTTCAGGCAGAGGAGGAGATAAGAACCCTCCCTCCGACAAAATTGAAATTTCTCATAAACTTCCCACAACCAAGAAACAAAAAAAAAAATTGCAAGAAGAGGAGGGACTGAGGGGAGAAAGTGATATCCATGATCTCTCCCTCGAAGATATGGAACTAGAAATTTACATTGAGAAAATGTTCCCTGACGATGACCAACTAGAGAGAACTGCTACCCAAAACCCTTAGATGGAAATAATTGGGACTAAGAACTTCGACGAAGAAGAGTCTTTTTCATTTAAGAGCGTTATTTTTTACAGCGAATCCAAAAAATTTGTTATTGAAAAGAGAGATGTAAAGAATAAGAAGGCAAAATCTCATTCAAAGATTAACCTACGAAACATGTGGCCTTCCCAGATCTCCTAGATACACCGAGCAACTGGAGATGCTATAGAAAACTCTATTAATGGCCTTGAAGTGGAGAATGTCAGGTTAAAGGAGCGAATCAAAGAATTGGAGGGAGCTCTAATGCCCCTTCCATTGTTTTCTAGTCCTTTAGCAATGATCAGGCCTACCACACCTAGGGTAAAGTTAAAAGGATCAGCAATCATTCTCACATCAGCCTAAGGTTGTGTGGAAAATAATATAAAGAAAAGAATGGAATTAATAACATAAGCTTGGGATATGTCAAAGAGTATGGTCTCTTTTGGAACAAGAGCACATTCTTTTCATGAATATCTGCAAGAAGATTTGAAAAATGAACAAGGTTTCTACCTTGATGCAGTTGTACCATTTGGGGTTAAAGTTACTAGTATAATAGAATTGAGAAGAAGAGAGGAGGATCTCCATTCCCTGGATTGAATAAACCAACTACACGCATGCTGGAAAGAAAAGGTAAAAAACATTAATGGTATCGTTCAAGCATGTAGCCAGGCCATATCTAGAAGAGACAAACTATTCAAGAAGATAACTGAGATAGATCTAGGTGGCAGCACCAATGCAGTCCAAGACCCAAAATTGATATTCAACTCGTTGTTTTTAACCAAGAAAGCATTTGATGAACAAGTTGAGATCTCTAATGGGCTATCATTTGAAAATTTCTATGGCATTCTTGAATATGGTGAAGATGACGTGAAAAACTAGCTAGTTGATTATTCAATTAAAAACCAAGATATTGAAGAAGCATTGCACAACATCTCTATTGATCTAAGGGACTTGGAAAATGACCTCTTCAATATAAAAATCTGGCATGAAATTAACATGGTGCCCATGAGGAGCTACATCGAGGAGTGGTTCAAAAAGGTTGTTGACAAGGTTACCGATGAAGGGAAAAGGATAATTGAGACTTTTCCCATAACCATCGAGGAAATCCATAAAAGGACATTAGAGAGAAAATGACAAGGCATGAGATACCATCATAGTAAGTGCATACTAATCAAATTCTTCTGTCATTGTCAATCTCTTCATCCAGTTACTCTACCTCTTTAAATAGAAATCTTTAATCGAGGACTGGCAATTTTCTTTTCTTCTTGCCATGTCTTGTTGTCTTCCATCGCCCACTTTATTCTTTCTACAAGCTTGATTCTTATACATATTTTCTTTATGGTCCGTGGGAGCCCCAATCCCAGTCATTATGACAAATGCATTTAAATTTTAGAGAATATGTATTGAACTATCTATTTTTTTACAAATTCCAAGAGAGTTATTTTGGGAATACTCTTGATTGTATTTTGTAACCCAGTTTATCTGAATATAAAATATTTGAGGTTGTTGTATCATTATCTTTTTTTTGTTGCCCATGTATCACAGTGTCAAAGTTATCTTATGCATGCCGATCATTTTCATTTAATTTTTAAGTGATCAGATATCATTAGCCCTGCTATGATGGATGTCAGCAAGTTCTATTTATTTACTTTACATATACGCATGTGTGCATCTCCTGGTCCATTCACAAGAATTATCTTTTTACAAGAAAATTTAAAAACATCTTTTATTTTATGTTATATGTATTTTACTTTCATTTCATGGACTTCTTTAAAGGCCCTACATTTTACAAATTTATGGTGTTTTACAATGTTTAACATTGATTTATTGAATTTTTGTAATCTTAAAAAAAGTTTAAATAATTTGCATGGATACATATTAGTTAACATGTTGAGTGCAAATTTATGGTGTTTTTCAATGTTTAATATTTTTTTATTGAATTTTGTATTTTTTTTTAAATTAACGCATTTGCATGTACAACTATTGATAGATGAATTGAACCTCTTTCTACAAGAATTTAAGAGGCTCTTTTATCCATAATTTAAAATGCACAATAAGGTTTTTCTTCCCCTGGTCAGTACTTCCATTTAAATAAAAGATACTCTATTGTTGCATCTGCATCTTTCTCTCCTTACATTTTACATGCAAGAATAATTTGCGATAGGGTATAAGATTCAAGTAGGACATAGTTTTGTAGTCACTAACCCTCTAACAAAGACAACAAATCAGTGGACATATACAACATGGAAACTTATTTGTTGATGTCATCTTCCTATTTAATATTGTGCATATATTACAACTAGTCATAATTGAGAATATGCTTGCATATAAAAATGTTAAGTCATAGATTTTTTTTTCTATTACTTATGGGTTTGAGCAAAATTTGCTAGCCGAAAACACCCTTCAAATTGGAACATTGTTTACATTTGGGCCACAAAAATACTACTAAAATAAAATACTATGAATAATATTGAAATAAATATAAACAAATTATGTTTCAACTTGAACCTGAATTTGTCGAGCTCCAAGTATATTCCATAGCTGAGAATGTTTTTCCCATAGTTAATGTGTTTCTATCACTTGATAATTATCAGACTAAGTGTTGTGTTAGGGATAACGTTATTTTCTCCATTTGTTTTCCCTCTTCTATACTTACCCATTTTTCCCTTTTCTTCTTTCCCTCTATTATCCCTTTCTGGTTCTATACTTAGTCGCATTTCTATGATCGTGGCTTCCCGAGTTGGCCGACTAACAGATCCTCATCTCCATCTATATACTCACATCACGAGTTCGACCGACTGTCGTTCCTTTCCATACTTAGTCAATTTTATGACAGTGGGTTCCCGGGTTGGTGCTATCGAACTCTCATGGCCCATGTTCTGTGATATACAACTTGCACTCAAACCTTCCATGATCTACAATTTGACCCTGGATTCCTCGAACTCACAAGATTCACACTTAGGTGTTGACGTCATCTTCCTATTTAATATTGTGCATATATTACAACTTGTCATATTTGAGAATGTGCTTGCATATAAAAATGTTAAGTTGTATATTTGTTTTCTATTGTTTATGGGTTTGAGAAAAATTTGCTAGCTGAAAACACCCTTCAAGTTGGAACATGGTTTACATTTCGGCCACAAAAATACTATTAAAATAAAATCCTATGAATAATATTGAAATAAATATAAACAAATTCTCTTTAAACTTGAACCTGACTTTGTTGAGCTCCAAGTATATTCCATCGATGAGAATTTTTTTCCCATAGTTAATGTGTTTCTATCGCTTGATAATTATCAGACTAACTGTTGTTGTGTGAGGGATAAAGTTCTTTTATCCCTTTCTTTTCCCTCTTCTATACTTACCTGGTTTTCTCTTTTCTTCTTGCCCTTTATTATCCCTTTCTGGTTCTATACTTAGTCGCATTTATATGATCACGGGTTCCCAGGTTGGTCGATTGATAGCTCATCATCTCCCTCTATATCCTCACATCATGAGTCCGACCAATCGTCATTCATTTCCATACTTAATCAATTTTATGATGCATTGAACCATGATTTAGGAGAGATTATATTATCAGATAAATTCTTTACATTTTACATTTCATATTACTTTATCGAAACATTCAATTTCATATTAATTACTTTATTCCTGCTATATATTTGTGGATCAATTGTTTTTCAATATTTGTAAATTAAGATATAACTTATATTTTCAATATCTTAATGTATATGTATTCAATAAAATTTTAACATAAGTTTTAATATTTAAAAATATATATATCATTTGATTTCTGAAAAAAAAATTAACATAAATTTTAATATATATATTTTTAATTCTCATTTAAGTTTACATATTTAAACTTTGATTGGCTTATTGTCAAATATTTATTTTAATTAGACTTGATTTTAATTCTCATTTCCAAATCTACTTTACAAGTTATGTTAAAGTCAAAATGTTTTTAAAGAAAATGTTTCTTTAAACTAAAAGATTACTTTACTACGTTACCTGTGTTAATGATAGCATGATGCTATGCAATTTAGTAGATATATGGAAGTTGATACTATTATTATAGATGTGCAATTAACACATTTTCCAATACATATTACTTTGACTGTTTCTTTATTTCAATTTATTCACATTTCAATTTTTATACATATTACTTTGAAAGTTTCTGTATTTCAATTTATTCACATTTCAAATTTTAATCTAGGTTGGCATGATATTAGAGAATAGGATCTATGACTATTATCAATCGTAGCTTTTTTTATTTCAATTTATTCATATTTCAAATTTTAATATATTAGAGAATAGGATCTATGACTATTATCAATTAGTAAACAGATTATTTAATTTATTTATTTTTAATGCTTTTTAACTTCCCTTTTCTTCCTTCTTAGTATGACCTAAAGATTTCAATCATAGTAACAATTAGGTATAAAGGAGGAACTTTACGACTACATGACTCTGGTTTTAGCTCAAAATCAATAGTTGTGTTTTTTAATAATGGATGGAATTTTCTTGTGAATTTTAATAATGGATGGAATTTTGTCAAGAGAAGTATGGAATTTTTTTTTTTATAGTTTTTATATAATAATATCATAATAGTATATCTTAAAAATTAAAAAATATATAAATTGAAAAAAATATTAAAAGTAATATAGGATAAAAATTATGTATATTTTTTATTAGTAAATAAATTATTTGATGATGATGATGGTGGTGGTGGTTAACCTTTGAGATTGAATTTGGTTTATCAAACCTTAATAAAGGTAAGGAATTGGTTGGTTTGTTTTATAATTTTATTTCTATGCTCGAAAAGCTTTCAAAGACACATTTGTAAATCACCATAGTTCTAATGAGTTAAAAGGTTAGGAAAATTGGTGTTGTAACAAATATTTTGAAATTTTGATTTAATGTGGATGTACACAGGGTATTCTAAGAGAAAGTGTTTTTAATCCTCAACTCTCTTAGTGTCATAAATATGACAAATTCTTTCAACCCACGACATTTTAGGAATTGTCCAATTCCCTTTTTCACTATGGAGCTCATGCAAGTTTGTTCTAATTTTGGCAATCTTGATTTTCTGCTTGACATTTAGTCGTACCTTTGATCTTCTAGATTATGTTGATCACCTCCATATAATATCTTAATTTTATTTTATCCTTCATTTTTTTGTCACACCACAATTTCTCTTTAAATTTGGATGTAAAAATAATTTTAATATTAGAGTTATTCTACATAGTAACATCTTCCTTGATTCCCCTTAGTCAAGACTTGACATCTTTATGACAACCCCTCTTTAGCCAAAGCTATTTTTGACTAGAGTAAGAAGCAATCTTAGGAATATTCTTGTCTTCCATGTTTTTTATCATGTTCCTTTTAGAACATATTTTCCATCTCCTTAGCCTTAATATCTCATCTAGATACTTTAGAGCTTGGTCTCATGATTTTAATGGTCAAATTTTGACTAATTTTGACCAAGTGAGCCCTAGGAACACTCTATCCTACGATTTAAGGGATAATATGTTTTTTTATCTAGTGAAAGGGATTTACGATGTTTTTCCTTGCTTTCGGGACTTTAGAAACAACCTTTCTCTACCTTTTTACCCTTTTCCTACTTTTGAGAGGTTGTATGGATAATAATGTTATCGAAGATCTTAGTTAAGCCAAACTAGGTCCATGCATCACATGTACTATTTTAATTGCTTCATCTATAATATGAATTATCTATATGTACGCATATATTTCATTCAATTTGTAATTTAATGAAAATTCAATTGTGCAATCCAAAAGTTTTTCTCTTGTCACTCTCTCCTTCATAATCTATTATAAAATTTCTAAGAGTATTACAATTCATTATATTTCTATATTTATTTAATCTATTGTAGGTGACCATCAAATTTTACATGGTATCATCACAAGTTGATATTTGGGAGGAAAATATTTTCTTTTGCAGGAAGAAGACACATCAAGAGAAGTTATAGAAAATAAGATAGATGTTATAGCCTTATCTTCCACCACTGAACTCTCAATACACTCATTTTCACTGAGCTCACTGGGGAAGAATCAAAGATCCTTCCCCAATGGGGTTTTATAGCATAAGTATAATGTAGATTCTTCATCCTCTTGCCCTTGGAATGCCTTCTTTATATAGATTGATGGAGGAGGCTTGGGGATGCTTCTAGATATATAGAACTTAGTTTACCCTTAGTGTATTTAGAGTTCCCATGCTCATATCATGAGAGAAACAAATCACCCAACTCTAATATCCTCGTAACTTATCAAATCTAGAAGGTTACATGGGTGGTCATGGGTTGTCAATAGTGTAACCAACAACCAATCGTTTTCTTTCGGGTATGCAGCCACTGACCGATCACACTTTACTAGTAGGTTAGAGAATTACCTCCCTAAAAACTAGTGAAGTCCAAGGAGGAAGAGTGTATCTTAGCAGGAAAACATCAATTGGTCCTCCATGTGTCTCCAGGGTGAAAAATAAGGCTATAAAACATGCCCCCTAATGTGTGAAGTCATAAGAGTAATTTATGGTCAAAACATGTTATGATAATGATGAACATGAGGTAGTGTAAGGAAGGAGATGAAGATCAAGGAACCAATGAGTACCTATAGCTCGATGTCAACCAAATATATATAGATCATCCCCAAGGTAGGCATACCCATGATGGAAGAGAGACAAAGCATGGTCACCGACGCAATACATTGTGGATCCATGAGTAAAATGCAAGATCATGGCCATGGAAATGTACATGGTAGATCGATATCATCAAAGAGATCATCGCCATGAGAAAATACAATGTGGATCTATGTCACAATATCCATAAGGAAAACATCGAGCATGAATGAGAGTGTAGTCTTTGAAGTACTTATGCAATAGAGATATACTCCATCACAACTTGGGAGAGATAGCTTGAATGAGTGATGTGGCCCCAAACCCAAGGCCTTCATCGCAAACCCCAATGGTAAGATTCTACATCATGTGAATAAATGAGTTGATTTCAACTCTAAGACTTTTGTGATCAATATCATTGTTTGGAAGGTTTTCTGGAATCATCACAATCATTTTTATTTTTTACGTTTCAGATTAACAATTGTGGTCCATCATTAAGAAATAATGAATTTGTAAAGAAAATTTATGTTTTAGATTCTAATAAATATGAAAATAACTCTAAAATGAAATAATAATAATAATAATATGGTTGGTTTCATTTCCATATATTAATTATATCATTTTCCTATAATTATTCTTAGGAGAAGATTTTATAAATTTAATTTGATTGAAATAATAATTTTTAATCTAAGAATTAAATAATTATAATTTAACTTATATTTCGAATAGATTAAATATTTGTAATTGATACTATATAAATATTAATAATTATTCTTTTATTATGAAGTTGAGTATCAATATTAATATTTCTAACTTTATCTATTAATTGTAATTTAATTTATTATATAGATCTTTTTAGATATACTACCATTCTTATTTTACTATCTTTCAAATTAATTTCATATATTGTAATACATATAACGATTATAAATATTAAGAATGAATATTTACTTTTTATAACTATAAAACAATTATATTTCATGATGAGCTAATGTTGAGAATGGTGGAAACTATTTGATTATCAATCATTGAGGTATACCATTAACATATGAAAAGAGACCCATCGATGATGAAATTGGATCCCAAGGTTACTTAGTACAATTTATTGAATGTGAATAAAGGATATAATGTCGATCACTCATAGAATCAATCGATCCATAGTCAATGATGTAAACCCACGGTTGATTGTGAAGATACAAGGTACTAATTGGTTTCTGGATCCCTATCCTAGATAATTTTTTGAAGTCTATAGGAAGATATTTGTCAAAGGAGGGCCTTAATGTATCCCCTTGACATGAAACATACATCGAGAGATGATGTGAAGATACATAATCAACGAGTATAACTAACAAAGGGATGGATGACTCAGATTGTCACTAGGATAGAACATGGTTGAATTGGGCCTACTTCCCTTGAAAATATAGCACAACATAATGATTGCTTGGTAGCATCAACTCAATACAACCACTGGTATAGTAAAAACATGCATGAGTTATTGAACCACTCTCCATAATGGTTGGAAGAGTAACCATCCTAAGGAGTATTTGACACATATTGATGGTACGACTCCTAGAAAAGTTATAACCCAACTATAAGACAATGAAGAAAACATGTCCCATGTTCAATGGTTACATGACTAATGGATACCACTTTGGTAAATACAAATTAATGGTAACCACCCCCCAAAAAAAAACTCTTTTTTGTAAGTGTCTCCTTAATATTTTTACAAGCACAAAAGAGATATAAAAGTATGCTTGATGGTGTCTTTTTCATAGATTTTTATGAGTCTAAAAAAGAGGTAAAAGTATACTCATTAGATTTAATTTCCATGCTTTAATAAGCATGAAAAAGAGTTTAAAGTTATCTCATATGGAGAGAATGAGTGGCTTAATATCATGCTTATATGTTATAAGAACATGGAACCGACCTAGGAAAAATGAATGCAGACTAATACTGGCAAGTGAGGTCCACTCATAATAGTAGTTCTCTCCATGGATATAGGGTCACAAAGCAAAGACAAGCTAATGCAAATGGAAATAGGTCAAGTGTGACTACAATGGAGGTAAGTGGGATGAAGGTGAACAACATTGTAGCAGTAGGCACCAAGACATAAGTAGAAAATGCATATGTGACTATAAAGTACCTTAAAAGTGACGAGAAGGCCAAGGCAGTCACCGTCATCCTCATTCTTATCAACCGCCTCGACAACAATGAGAGGTATTCGAATTTCACAGAGCCGAATGCAGAGCCACCGGAGTTCTGGAGCAGGGTTATTCCTCCACTAGGAACTTCAGAAATCTCCAGGTTCTTCAACATGCCCAGGGCACGAGGAAAGCCATGTAGGGGTGCATCTTGGTACTCATTTGAATCATGCAGGCAGAGGCAGAAGAAGTTCGAGAAGGTGTTGGCCTTGGCGTCCTCGCGAAGAAAATGAAGTCTGATAGACCTCGAACACCTCCCATGGCGTATGTGGAAGAGATCACCCTAGATGAGGCCATGCAAAGCTATCCTGAGCACCCTCTTTTCACAGTCCCAGACAATTGGAATCCTCCCACTGATTTTGGCACTGAAGACAAGATTTTTCCTTCGGAAATACTGCGTGGTTATAGAGCAACTCACCCGACAGAGTAATTCACCACCTGCTATGTTGAGGAAGAGGTATCGGGTTGTGCAAAAGCAAATAATGACCCACCCATTGGTGCATTTCCGGAGGAAGCGACTCAGTCGAACAAGAGACAGCCACATCAAGATAGTGAAGCAAATGAAGGCGAAGGAGCACAAGGCCATTTCCCTTGGCCTCTGTTGAAGGAAATTGGCAGGACCAACATCCTTTCACCAACCCGGGGTACCTAGCACTAATCTTTGAAATGCAGAGCATGCTGGACGATCAGATCTTTCGTATCATTCAAATCGACCATCGACTCAACATGATGTATGCGGCACACTTCAGGACTCTCCCGAAAAGGAAGTTCTCTACGTGCATGCAAGCTTATGTGTTTCCTACAGGATGGCAAAGGCATGGGGAAGAGGATGAGTTGGCTGGTTAAAAGGTCTTGTGATGTTCATCGTTAGCAATATCTTTTTGTTTCAGAACAAGGTTTTATCCTAGTTAGATCATAGTCATGCTGTAATTAGGTTGTTAGAATACAAACAGAACCTAATGGATATGCATCCTGGTTTCCTTCGGGCAGGATAACACTTTGATAATTTTGTTTGTTTGAACACAAGTGGCATAGAATGTCCATCTGTCTTGGTTTCCTGTTCAAGCAGGATAGTTGGCATCACAAATAGACTATGTAACTCTGCAACTCTAATATAAATAGAATCCTCCCCTTTTTTACTTAAAAAAAAAAACTTAAAAGTGACGAGAAACCCTCGAGATATGGCCAAAACATATATGAATATTGAAAAATGAGGGTCAACTTGAGTGATGATAGGTTTGAAGGAGGGTTCCTGAGCCTTCAAGGAATCATAGCATGGGCACTAGATGGAAATAAAGGTGGTAACTAGGGCACCCATGAAGGGTAAGCACTACCATGCAAGTTACAATGTGCAACAAGAGAAAGGATAATGTCGCAACATAATGGGATGAAACCTAAGGCTTTGTGATGATAGGATGGACGATTAATAATGTAAGATGGGGTTGTAAGGACAAAACTATCACTATATGCTAGTTAGAACATTGTTGATATAAAATACTATTTTATGGCCTTAAGATAAACATCACGAGGATATAAATCCCCCTACATTTTTAGAGAGGTGGTACTCCTATTGTTCTTATAATTCCAAAAAATATAACAAAACAATGTTTGATAAGGAGAGGACTTAATATTTACATTCACATTCAAAACAAGAACAACACTTGAGATTGGGACCATGTGTTTTAAAATAAACTCATATGTACAATATTTACAACATAAATAGATAAGATCAGGATAAAAGATAAGGGATTGATATATCCATCACAACATTCATTAGAACAATGAACAATATGCACAAATAGAGAGAACAGAAAACAAACTGTGATTAGAAGAGAACTTTAAATTATCATTCCATAAAGCACCAAAAATATTATGTTGGATAAAACATTTGGAAACTCAAGTTTTAGATCAAAGTTCTCGAGAATACAGTAATGTAATATCCCAAATAGCTCTCTTGGAGTATCAAAATAATAATGAGTCTTTAAATACAAAGGTAAATGTCTTTAAAAAAAATAAATCATTCACTCTTAAAAGAGGGTTGGGATAGGGATCTTGCGGACCATAAAGTGAAAAGATCTAGTATATAAAAGAAGGACAAACAAGAATCAACCTAAGTCTCACAAAATATCGAGAACACAATGGTAGTATGATAAATGATTGTAGCAAAAATAGACATAGAGAAAACTGAAAGGGTAAAGTTAAAGTTCGACTCATTGTGATGGAGAGATCTCGTAACCTTTAATTGCTCGCAGATGGCTCCTTTATAGGTTTATGTTGTGGTTGAGGTGGAATAATCGTTTTAACTATTTCTTGATTTTTTGGTTCATTAATTTTGATTAACACCTTTTTCAACCACTCCTCAATGTACTCCCTCAACGGTGCCACAAAAATTTCATGAAATTCCCTCAAATATAGCCTCGATTTATGTAATGTGTCATTCACTTAATCATTCCTATTAATATAATGAACTAACCATTTTTCAACTTCATCTTCACAAAATTCTATAGTTTTGGTAAATTAATTATCCCAGGCAACTTTTAATGCACTAAGTTGTCATGTTAACGATTCTTTGGTCAGGATCATGGTATCCATCAATAAATTGGGACCATTCAATTATTTGGTAAGACTAATAAGTTTAAGAAATAAATCATTTTTTTATTTCTTAAGACATCAGTTTCATTTAATTCCTTGATTATCCTTAGCTAGCATGCATTGATTTGTTTCATATGATAAGGTGAAGGAAGTTGTTTTCCTTCCTTTGGGCTTCATTTAAGCTTGAAGCTTTGGATGAAAATGTGTTTACAACTTCCTTAAAAAATCCTTCATCATTTTCCAAATCCTTCTGAAAGTATTCCTTGAAATTTTGTATTCTAGAAGAAAAGCTAGCAATACTTTGGGAAAGCTTCCAAATCTCATGAATTATATCAATTATATTTTTTATAGCATCACCAATATATTTTCTTACAACTTGTAGTAAACTTGGTGAGCCTCTATATTTTTACTACTTTATAGGATGTCCTCTAACTCAAGTGTAGCTTCAATTGAACTCAAAGGTTCCAAAAATAATGGTCCTAGTACCAAAGAAACTTCCAATTCTTCTATCCTCTTCTTTAATTCTAAATTATCTTTTTCCATATTAAAAAATTGTTGTTTTAATGCCTCTAGTAGCTCCATGAAATTCTGAATTTTTTATGGTGCTACTCCATCCAAATCGATTGAATATTTCCATCATTATGATGACCTTTTATTTTTGGCATTGACTTTTTCCAGCAATAAATTCTTAGTTTCATGATTATATGTCGCATGGTGCAGAGTGACATATTCCTCTTCAAATATTTTGGGATACCAGGTTATTATAGAGTCAACACTTTCTCTTGTTTCTAACAACCTTTGTGCACACTAGCCAGGTTCTTCAATGAGCTTGTTCATGTCCATTCCATGGGTACTTTCATGGAATTTTGGTGCATTTAACTTTGTTGATGATATATTTTTTTTTTATTTTCACAGGAGTGTATTTAATATGTGTTTTTTCGATAATTTTCCTCAGTGGGTCTTTATCTCTATTGGAGAAGGCTACTTTGGGACAAAAGACCTAGGAAAGAGTGCAGCAAATGAGGCAAGTAGATAAGAAATGGACCAATGAAGCAGCATGCACCAGGAAATGAGGAGAAAGTGGTGCACAAGAAGGCAAAGGAAGCAGCGCACCAGAAATTAAGGAAAATCAGCTCAAGGAATGATTGGATCGAAGACCAACTGCAAGCAAGGAGTTACTATGTGGAAAAACTAGGCTTAGGGTTTGGGTTGTCAATATAATGGGATTTTACCCATCTTTTTGTATAAATATGATGTATGAGGTAGATAGGAGGAGAACTTATATATGAATAGTAGTACCTTGGAGAACCTTTTTGAGTCTTGAGTCTTGATATGTTTTGAGTTGAAGTATCGGTTTTGGTTGAATAGCCGAGGAGATAATGGAGAGTCTCATGGATGATATCTGAGGGTCAGGTCATAAGATGTGGAGCTTGGTGCGACACTGGTCAACCTCACCAATTCTATACTCTTCATATAATGCATGCAATGCATAATTTTTGTTAAAGAAAAATAAATAAGAATAAGATCTATGTGGATGTAGCCCAAGGGGGATGAATCATGGTAAAATATGGTGTCTCTATGTGTGGATCTCTTATTTATTTCTTTGATATGTTGAATGAATACATGCATATGTTATATTTAAATTACAGTGCACACTAGATTAGACATGTTATATGTTAAAGAATGAATAAATTGTAGATCTTAATGATGGTATGGTAGAATTGTTGGGTATGTGTTATATTCTTTTCATGTGTGTGTGTGGGTGCGTTAGATTTGACAACTGCATCTGACATGTTATATTTTTTTCTATTTTTAGTTGATTTTGTTATTTTTAGCGGTTTTCTAAATTAATCCTGGATTAAGGGATTAGGGTTTTGGTATCTACGAAATACCTAAAAACATTGTATATATTGTATGGTGAATGGTGAAATTTGATATAATGAATATAAGAAAGGTTTTCTCCGGTTGAGGGTTTCCAATATAAATCTCTATGTACTATGTGTATGAGCCATTGATTAATTTTTTTTTTACTTAAGAATCTCTATGCATTGCTTTACTTCACAAGTTTAAAACTTACATGTGGTATCAAAGCTCGTTTTTGGATTCAGAGGGATGCCTTTATTGCTGAGGGTTTTGCTTGGTCTTGATAGATCAAGTTTATCTTGGGTCTGTGATAAACATGCGTTTAGTGGGAGCATTTGTAGTGGAGATTTGAGTGTAGAAAGAGGAATAGAAAGCTCTTCTAGAATCGAGATAGAGAAGTTCAACGGTAAAAAATTTGAGCTATGGAAGCTCAAGATGGAGGACCTTCTTGTAGACAAAGAACAATGGATCGTTGTGGATCCTGGTACACAACCTATTGGTACACATCCTACTGGCACACAGATGACTGGTACACAACCTACTAGTACACAGACTACTAGTACACCACCTACTGGTATGTCGAAGGAAGATTGGGAGAAGTTGGACAGAAGAGCAAGGAGTACTATTCGACTCTACGTGGAAAATTCAATGTTGTTGAATGTCTAGGAAGAATCTACAGCCAAGGAACTATGGGATAAGTTAGGGAATTTGTATCAATCAAAGTCCATAGTAAGAAAGTTATTTCTTTGAAATAAGTTGTATCATCTTAGGATGGAAGATGGATATTTTGTGACAAAACATCTAAATGCCTTTAATACTCTGGTAAGTCAACTCGTATATGTTAATATTACGATTGCAGAAGAAGATAGGTGTATTACTTTTTTATGTTCTTTTCCAGACTCTTGGAATAATCTGGTTGTAGCAATTGGTAGTACCACTCAATCTACATTGAAGTATGAGGATGTAGTTTCATCCTTGTTATCTGAAGAGATGAGGTGGAAAAGCATGGATGGTCATAACACAGATGCTTTATCTGTAAGAGGTCGTACCCAAGACAAGAATCCTGATAAGTCTTCTGAGGGGAGACCTAAGTCTCTAGGTATATCTAAGTCTCCAGGAAAATCTTTGAGGAAATGTTGGAAGTGTGGTAAAACAGGGAATCATAAGAAAGATTGCAAGTCTAAGAAGGTTGATAAACCAAAGGTATTTGATAGTACCTCTTCCATAGAGCCAAAAACCTCCACTAAAGAAGGAGGTGATGTTTACCTAACATCTATAGGTACACATGCATACCGTTATGTATAATTTATTGACTCAGGTGTGTCATACCATATGACTCCTCACAGGGAGTAGTTCTCTGAATATGAAAAATACGTTGGTGGTGATGTATTCCTAGGAGATGACTCGACAGCCAAAATCATGGGCCATGGAAGGGTTAAGTTTCTTCTAAAAGATGGAAGGATTAGAACTCTCCCTGGGGTTCTGCACATTCCAAAACTATCCAGGAGCCTAATATCTGTAAGCAAGTTGGATGATGCAGGAGTGGATACTATATTTGGAAATGACACTTGCAAGATGGTACGAGGAGAAATGGTATTGATGAGGGGAGTTCGGTGTGGAGCTCTATACAAGTTGTTGGGAAGCACTTATATTAATGGTTGTAACAATTCTATTTTCCTTGAGAATACAAATAAAGAAGACAAGACCAATATTGTCCCTGAAAAGAAGACCATGTTGTGGCATCAAAGACTGGGGAATATTGGAGAAAAGGGCCTTCAGACACTACATGGTAAAGTCATGGTTGAAGGTATGTCTAATTTCACTCTAGATTTTGATTTCTGTGAACATTGCATATATGGGAAATAGAATCGAGTAAGATTCTCATTTGGTGCTACAAGAGCAAAGGGGATCTTAGAATTGATATACAGTGATATGTTTGGACCTGTGCATGTTCCTTCACGAGGTAAGTCTGTGTATTATGTTTCATTCATAGATGATTTCTCAAGGTACACGTGGATTTATTTTCTTAGAAATAAATCTAAGGTATTTGATAAATTTAAAGAGTTTAAGGCTCTGGTAGAAAATCTGACAGGGAAGAAAATAAAGGTACTAAGAACAGATAATGGTGGAGAATTCTATGGAAATGAATTCAAATAATTCTGTAAGAAGTGTGGTATAGCAAGGAAGAAAAATACTCCATACACTCCTCAATGGAATGGAGTTGTAGAAAGGATGAACAAGACACTAATGGAAAAAGCAAGTAGCATGCTCAGTGATGCCAAGTTAGGACAAGAATTCTGGGCAAAGGTAGTGGGTACAACATGTTACCTGGTCAATTGATCACCTTCATCAACGTTGGATGATAAATCTCCACACAAGGTATGGACTGAAAAGAAACCCTCTCTTCAACATCTTAGAGTGTTTGGTTGTGATGCTTATGTACATATTCCAAAGGAAAGTAGGAGTAAGCTGGATAAAAAAAGTTGAAAAGTGTATCTTTATTGGTTATAAAGATGGTGTGAAAGGTTATAATCTTTGGAACCCAGAAACTAAGAATAGTGTTTACAGTTGGGATGTTGTTTTTAGAGAGGTAAAAGATGTGTCCAAACAGGAATTCCTACCAAGGCAAGATGAACCTGAGAAAATAGAGCTAGAGTTGGATGATGCAAAATCTGAATCATCTGAAGAAGATGAAGCAGAAGAAGAAGAACCTCATACCCCAGTATTGAGGATATCAGTGAGAGAAAGAAGGAAACCAGAAAGGTATAGTCCAACTAATTTCCGTTCTAATTTTTATTTATCTATTACTAATGATGATCCCAAAACTGCTAGGGAAGCAGTGAATTCAGAGGATAGTAAACTATGGAAGAAGGCCATGGTTGAAGAAATGGATGCCTTGGATAATAATGAGGCATGGGATATAGTTGAGTTTCCAGCTAGAAGAAAATCTGTTGGTAGAAAAAGGTTGTTTAAGAAGAAGTTTAATGCAGAAGGAAAAGTGGAGAAATACAAATCTCGGATAGTAGCAAAAGGTTATTCCCAGGTAGAGGGAATTAACTTTGATGAGATTTTTTCTCATGTTGCTAAGTTAACTTCTATTAGATTTATTTTATCTATTGTTGTTTCTTTTGATCTTGAAGTGGAATAGATGGATGTGAAGACAACATTCCTACATGGGGATCTGGAAGAAGAAATCTACATGAAGTAGCCAGAAGGCTTTGTAGTAAAGGGAAAGAAAGAGTTGGTTTGTAAGCTAAAGAAATCACTATATGTTCTGAAGCAATCACCTAGGATGTGGTATCAAAAGTTTGACACATACATCCTTGGATTGGTATTTGTGAGAAGCTGGGCTAATCACTGTGTATATTCCAAGAAGGTTGGTAATCACTTCATTTATGTAGTGTTGCATGTTGATGACATGTTGGTAGGAAATAACATCGATGTTATCAAGGAGGTGAAATAGCAGCTATCCTCCAAATTTTACATGAAGGATATCGGTGCCGCCAACTTCATTCTAGGAATGGAAATTAAAAGAGAACGTGCAAATAGGAAACTCTGGTTGAATTAGAGAAAATATGTTGAGATGATATTGCAGAGGTTTAATATGCATGGAAGTAAATCTGTCAAGTTTCCTATTCCTATAGGTGTAAAATTATCTATAGATTAGTGTCCCAAGACATAGGAAGAAGAAGAGGATATGTCCCATGTTCCATATGCTAGTGCAGTTGGCAGTTTTATGTATGCAATGGTATTTACTAGATCGGAAATTGCACATGTAGTGGGAGTTTTGAGAAGGTATATGTCAAAACTAGGGAAGGAGCATTGGACAGCAGTAAAGAGGGTCTTTGGGTATTTTTGTGGCACCACCAATTATGGATTGTGCTACCAAGGAAGACCAGGATTGGACAGAGTGGTGGACATACATGGTTTTGTTGATGTAGACTGGGTTGGAGATCTAGATCACAGAAGATATATAAGTGGGTATGTGCTTAACCTATTTGGAGGAGAAATCAGTTGGATGAGCAAAAGACAAGTTGTAGTGGCACTCTCAACTACATAAGTTGAATACATGGAAGCCACTCATGCGAGCAAGGAAGAAGTATGGTTACAGAGATTGTGTTCAGGTATTGGGTTGGTACAAAACAGAGTGAAATTAGATTGTGACAGTCAGAGTGCAATCTTCCTAGCAAAGAACCTAGCTTATCATTTGAAGACAAAGCATATTGATGATTAGTATCACTTTGTGAGAGATATGCTTGAGGAAAAGAAGGTGTTGATGGAAAAGGTTGACACTTTGAAGAATGTTGCAGATTCATTAACAAAGTCTGTGAGCACATAAAAGTTCTCCTGTTGTATAGTAACAACGAGCATTTATGCCCTTGATTGTTGACTATATAATCCTATGGACCCCTGGATGCAAAGAAAAAAACAAGTGGGAGAATGTTGGGTATGTGTTATACTCTTTGCATGTGTGTGTGTGTGGGCGTGTCAAATTCGACAACTGCGTCTGATGATCCCTCTAGTAGTGATGTTTGTGTTGTGTATGTCGGGCGCTTCCTAAGGGGGTCTCAGGGGGGGGCAGGTATGGCCCCCCTTGGTTACATGCATCGTTCGACACCAAGAGGTGGCCTGCGACCGACGGGGTTCGAGGCAACGGCCCAAATTTTTTTTTTGGGGCAGTTTTTGCCATTTTTAGCCAATTTTTCTATTTTTAGCGGTTTTCTAAATTAATCTCGGATTAAGGGATTAGGGTTTTGGTATCTACGGAATACCTAAACACATTGTATAAATTGTATGGTGAATGGTGAAATTCGATATAATGAATATAAGAAAGGTTTTCCCCAGTTAAGGGTTTTCGGTATAAATGTTTGTGTACTATGTGTATGAGCCATTGATTAATTTTTGTTTTACTTAAGAATCTATATGCATTTCTTTAATTCAAAATTTTAAAACTTACAAGAATGTATGTTGAAGTAAAATAAGTAAATATATTCCTAACATTCCAATGAGTTCCATCCCTTCCATGATTGTAGACACTTGGGTCATGTAATCACCTATAAGCCATCTCGGGTGAAACTGCATTGTGAACTCTATGAGGAGTCTTTCCTTCTGGTATTCAGAAGGGCTGATGGTTTCCATGGTTTTGTTGAAGAACTAAGGTAGAACCCAAGTCATCCCATACATCCAAAAAATGGTTATGTTGTTGGTTTGAACTCAACAAATCGGATTGGAGGGGATTTGATGAAGAGAATGTTGTAGTAGAAGGGGATGTTTAGGCCATGGCATGCTACAAAGAAAGAGATTGAAATATGGTTGGAGACAAAGCAACTCGAGTTCATGCAGAAAGATAATAAAATCTCCAAATATACACCGCGTCAGTATCTGTGGAGGTATGTGTTTACTGATTTGCATGAAGCATTTTTATGTTATTTTCCATAGTTATTACATAAATGGTTATTGAGGTTGATGGATACTCATCCAAATAATCAGATAAGGCCAGTAGAGTGGACTACTGAGAACATTGCATGGCTGGAAAGGGTCAATAATAAATTCACGTGCATAGTGGATTTATGGTTAGATAGTATTACTGCAAGGTTTATTACTGAGTTTGCAGTTGATATAGTGAAGTCATACACTCATGCAGAGCAAGAATTATTGAAGGGACAAAGAGGGAGGTACATTAGTTCACTTTAAACATTGATCAAGATCTTATTACATTTTAAAGGTGTGATTACCATGGATTCAGACTACTAAATCACTCTACACGCATGGGGGAGTTGGGGGAAGCACTAAAGAAGATCTAAGACATGGAGAGGGATCTCAAAGGAGGCCAAAAGAAGGAAGAAATGGTCCCCATAATGATGGATGCCGAACAAACCAAGGAGATATTGAGAAGACAAGGAGTGATTCATAGTGGAAGACCCTACCAGTATAAGATCGATAGTAAAAAGAGTGAAGTAGCCAAGCAAGAAGGCTTGGACAGTGATGAGGAAGAGCTAGAGGATCTTCGTGTGATGGGGAAGACTGAGGAAATATTGTGTGCCACATATCATAGGAAAACCAGAGGTCAAGGGTCTAGTGCTGAAGAAGTCTCTCCATTCCATATCCAAATTAGTGTGGAACTCACAACCCTATGTGTGAGTAAGAAAACTAAAGAAGAAGAAACGTTCAAACAACAAGTGATTAGTGGTAGAAGGATTTTAGTAGGACGTGGGTCTAGTGGAAATTCAAGAAGAAGTATTATTTCAACAAGTAGCAATCAAGTATATACACCACACAGAGGTGGTATTACAACAAACTTCACAATGGAAGGACAAGATCAAACTATTTGGTTACCAGACTTCCGAGGAGAAGGGTCAGATGACCTAGAAAAGAATTTGTTTATTTGTGAGAAGATTTGGTAGCCAATAAAATTGTGGATGAACATACAAAGGTTGTTTAGTTGGAAATGACATTCAGATACCTCACATTAGAATGGTATATGGGTCTCGTAATTTATCAATAAATTTCAGAAACCAAGTTCATAGGATGAGTTCATGAATGAAATGATAGAAGTTAAGAACAAGCCAGGTGAGTCACTCTGGCAGGTTGATCAGAAGTTCAAGAGGCTAAAATCTAAGTTGAAGTATCCTATTATTGATATGCATCATAGACATGTATTTGTTAACTCTTTATTGACACATTTTAAGTATCCTTTGAGGCAACAAAAGTTCCAAACCCGAGATGAAGCCTTGCAAGCAGCTTCGCAATTGGAGGAAAACCAGTATAAGCATATAGATCCAGTTGTGGAAGAGTTGAGAGGAGATCTAAATAACTTGACATTTTAGTTCAATCAGAATAAGGAAAAGGAACAAAGGGTGGATGTTTGGTGAACATTTTATAGAACAAAAGGTCATCATAAGAACGAGTGCCCAACACTTGTCCAATACTTGGGGATAGGAATGTTGAATCCTTTACCCCTAGGAGGAACATGGTGTGAGATATGTATAACACATGTACATGATCCCTATCATTGTCCCATGATGAAAAAGAATCAAATGGTACCAAAGACTAAATTTTGTAATTTTTGCAAGTCAGTTGGACATGAAAACAAGGATTGAAGAACCTTGGAGATAATGAAGGAGAGGGCATCAAATACTTATAGAGTGCAGGATGAATTAATGACAGCACAACCTCTACAACACCCACATTATAACAATGCACAACAATTTGCAACGCCACCACAGTATAATAACATGCAACAGTTTGGAGAACCATTGCAGTATAACAACACGCAGTAATGTGAAACACCACCACATTACAATAATGCACAACCACAGTACAATCAGGAACCATAGTATAATATACCGCTCAAAGACAATCAAGGAAACATAGGAGGCTTCAAAAGAGGAGGTTTTGGAGGAGGTAGAGGACTAGTATTTTGTCACAACTGTCAGAAACCTGGACACTATGCAAGATACTAGCCACAAAAACCTACGACATGTATGTATTTTCATGCAGCAAACCATGAGACATAAGATTGAATGACACTTCTGGTAAAGATACAGGACAAAAGGAGCCAAAACAATTAGAATTTCTAATGGATTGTTGTGGAAAACAGAAAAGAGGATGGGAAGAAGATCAACATAGTTACTAGAGGTGGAGCCAATATAGGAGCAGATGCAACAAAGAAGGATCACAATCACGACCAGTGGGTCAGGAAGAATACAACGCATGAACAAAAGTTTGATGCGTGAAAAGAGAAGAAGACATTCAAATAATCTAGATAAGAGATTTTGAAGGAGAACATTGCGTCGACTTCAAGAACAAAACCAGTAGATGATATAACAGTGTATGACATGCCTCCATTATTTCATCAAACTAGTAGAGAACATCCATTAGAATCAGTGAGTAATTTGAGAAACTTTTTTGGGTCTTGTGTGAACTTGTTGAATGATAAAAATATTTACAAGTATTACAAATTATGTTAGAAAAGTGCAATTTTGGAGAAGAAATGAAGCTAGAACCCAAGAGAGTCAATCAAGTTCGTAAGAAGAGAAGAACAAGTAGGAAATTTAGGTTGAATGCAAACATTGGATATTTCAATATGGGTGATATCATACTAGACTTAGGGTCTAAAGTAAATGTTTTACCTAAGAAGACATGGGAAGCCAAGGGGAAACCCACACTGAGATTTTCACCTATTCAATTGAAGCTAGAAAATCAGCATAGAGTGGTGTCAATTGGTAGATTGAAGGGGATACCGGTATATCTAGATGGAGTGTGCACAATGGCAGACTTTTAAGTGATTGGCATAGAAGATAACACTTCACCATATCCAACATGGTTGGGGTTGGACTGGGCTTTTGATAACGAGACTATTATCAATTTGAATACTAGGAAGATGATCTTTGAGTTAGGAGAATACCTAGTTATTACACCATTATATCCTTCAGAAGGAGGAAGGTATGTTGAACCTGCGAATTTTTTTTATTATTACAGAATATATAAATCAATTGTATAGAACTAGCACGCATGAAGAGGATTACATCAACCCAACTGTAGATGGAATGTTGAGTTGGAGGAGTATTATTTCTTGTGTGTCAGACTCTAACACAAGACTCGAGAACTAGTAGTAGTGATTACATGAAATATCTACTAGAATATGTGCTAGAATGACATGTGTGCTAACGTGGATTGCTTCATAGGTAAGATAACCTCCTAGATTTTATGGTCTGAATGAATTTGAAGAATTTTTAATGAATTTTGAATTAGAAGTAGGAGAAAATCAAATATTACCAGTATTAGATATTTCTTTGAAAGCTACACCTACTCATTAGTGGGGTACACATAAAGATAAGATCAACAATTGGTATCAATGTAAGATATTACTGCACATTAGATTGACGTAGAGCAGGAGCATATATATGTGGAGAAGTATGATGTAATTGGACAACCCATAGGACATATAGAAAGATGTATAATTCAATGGATATCAACACCACCAGAATAATTTCCACATAATTTTATTCACACATTAGAAGGAGTTCCAAGGAATTGGTACATATAATTAGAACAACGCAAGGAAACTGTAAGTTGGGAAGAGATGCAATAGAATTTTGTGATCACATTTACATTTGAGAATGAGAATCTAGAAATAGATATAGCACTAAGGTTGGTAAGAGATAATATTTTTGAAGAACCAGGAGTGGATATTGTGACATCTTATCAGAACCAGAAAAGACAAAAATTCAAATAGTTTCTACATTGTTATCATGTCATAGAAGAAGAAGATCCAGTAGAGGAAAACTCACTCAATATCCAGATCCCAAAAGTTGAAGGAGAAAGAGAGGTAGTGTAACATCCACGGCCCTCCAAAGACCGAGTAATGCTACCAACACAACCTTAACTTAGCTTTTAAATATCTGATACCATTTTGTAACATCCCCAACCACCAACAGGCTGGGCAATGCTACTACTCATGTAGCTCTACTGCTCTATTTTGATCTGTGATAGCTTCAGCCTTAAACTACTGGGCTATGCCACACAGAGATACTTGCGGAAAAACATACACATCCATATAAACATAGAATGACTATTCTACATATATATAACATATTAATGCGGAAATAACAGTAAGCCTACACATGCAGCATATACGACATATACATGCAATCCTCATCAATTACAACATATGTTCCATTACATAGTATGTAAATAAATATAAAAGTGGCACTTATCTTTTATGAGAAGACCACCAACTATGTGTAGACCTTCCACGAACCTCCCATCCATAGGCCACGCTACTCATCACACTCAATATTGGGTCACCCCTGAGATGGGACTAAGTTCCACCCAGGGAAAGGGAATCCTAGACTAGACTGAGGTTACAGGAAACTGCACAAAGCAACCAAAAGGATTCTCTCTAGGATCCTTCTTACGCCCACTACTCACGTACTCTCATTCCCCACATGCATGTTCCACATGGGAGTATCCACCTTAACAAGCATAGTCCATCGGTGCTTCACCTCCCTCTCTAGGTCTCGGCAACAGGCCGGATCAAGAATTCTCATATATCCATAGCTGGTGATGGACTCTCTCTAGGAGAAAACCACTTTCTAGCAAACTCTCTCACCTCGAGAGAGCTGCTCACAAACCTGACAACCTGTCTCTTCTACCATGGTCCTGACAACTCGCTTCTTCAACACACTCCTCGACTCAGCTCCAGCCAGGTGAGGACAACAACAACGGTTCATCACTCATTCACACAGGGATGATAGTAGAAACAATATATGGGCATGGCACTGCAGGCAGCAACATCCCACATAGAAACACGACACAACAAAGGTGATTACTTAGGTGTCGGGTTCCTCATAAGACACAGAACAACTCACAGAGTACCGATTTCAGTATGTATGACTATGCAGAGGTCAAACAGGTTAGATGGTGAATCATTCCATGGGTTTTTCCCACTGGTTTTCAAGGTGCGTGACCAGAGAACAAAAGGCAGAGGTCAATTCTCCTAGTTTTGAGCTCCAACTATGGATAGAAAGAACCGCTAACTCAGACGGAGGATGGAAAAATGACTCACGCATTACTCATTCCAAGGTCCCTGGTGGATGTCCACGTTCATGGTTATAAAGTGGAGGAATAATTGCAAGACTCCCCTGAACCAACCCCCAATATGGCTCTACTCATCAGCTTTTAATGCATGTGTCCAGGTCGACACTTGTATTCCTTGATATGCATACACTACATTTGCATTTGTTCCCCTTCCCCAAGAACTTAGGACAACACTCATCAATTGTCCACCTTATCCTTTAGGAAATAATAATAAATTATTATTCCCTTTAGAGGTAAGCCCCCTAGCGTAGCCCCTAGGCCCATACACTTAGCCGCCTCCCTTACCCAACCTTGTGGAAGCTTAGTCCCCCATCACTCTTTCTTCATAGTCGGTTTCCACGCAGTGATGTTTATATTTTATTAATGATCTACATAATTACATATACAAAATCAAGCTTCTAGCCTTTAACACTTATGCTCTCTGGCCTAATAAACACATAATCCCACCAGCTTATATACACTTGGCTCACCAGCCTATAAACATGATTATAATTCATAATAAAATTGGGGCACTACCAAGGAATATTACAACCCCCTCCCCTTACTTTTTCACTGTCCTTAGTGCAACTCTTTACACAACATCAACAAGATTTCCTAAATCTTCAAAAAGATGTAGGTATTCTTCCCACACAACATCCTCATGCTCCATTGTCACATCCTCAGGACCATACTAGGTTTTATGTTATATATATGTAGAATAGTGATTCTTTGTTTATATGGATGTGTATGTTTTTCTGCAAATATCTCTATGTGGCATAGCCCAATAGTTTAAGGCTGAAGCTGTCACAGATCAGAATAGAGAAGTAGAGTTGTAGGAGTAGTGGCATTGCCTAGCCTGTTGGTGTCCAGGGATGTTACAATATGGTATCATAGATTTAAAGGCTAAGTTAAGGTTGTGTAGGTGGCATTGACCAGGCCTATTAATGGTTGGGGATGTTACAGGTAGAAGGTCCAAATCTATATTCATAAGATTATGTTGCACCATTGAATATCAAGAAGGTAAACATTGGAACAACAGAAAACCCAAAGATTGAAAGCATTGGAGATTATTGGGATAATCAGAAAGTAGAAAGAATAAGAGAGTTATTGCATGAGTACAGTGATTTTTTTTTAGTGACGTTTTCAGAGATGAAGCGATTAGCGGGATAAATTTGAGAGATGAAGATACCTTTGAAGCCAGATGTTAGACCTATAAGAAAATGACCTTACAAGTTGAATCCAGTGTATAAGAAGAAGATCAAAGAAGAAATTGGAAAGATGTTAGAGGCTGGTGTCATAAAACCTGTGGAAGAATCAAAATGGATTAGACCTATGGTAGTATAGGAAAAGAAGAAAGGGGGAATATGGATCTTTGTATATCTAAGAAAACTGAATGATTCTTTCTTGCATGATCCTTTTCCTACCCCATTTACAGATGAAGTTTTGGAGAATGTAGGAGGTCAAGAAGCTTATTCATTTACAGATGGGTTTTCAGGATATCATTAGATCATGATAGACATAAGACTACATTTGCAACATAATGGGGATCATATAAGTATACATTTATGCCATTTGAGTTGAAGAATGCACCTGCAATTATTTCAAGGATAGTAGTAGCTTCCTTTAAGGACTTTATTCATAAGTTTTTGGAAGTATATTTGGATGATTGGATAGTGTTTAGTTTATTGAAGGATCATGTGGAAGTGTTAAGATTGATGTTAGATAGGTGTAGATAGTGTCAGATTAATTCAATATTAAGAAATGTATTTTCATCACACTTTTGGGATTTTTTTAGGGCATGTGGTGTGTAAACAAGGTATACTAGTTGATCTTGCTAAAATTGTTGTAATAGTTAAATTACCACCACCTAAGTCAATTCTCTGGTTGAAGAGTACACTTAGTCATATAGGTTATTACAGGAAGTTTATAAGGGGTTATGCATAGATTGTTGGAATGTTCTACAGGTAGGGTATGCTTGTCATTAATGGAAAGTACAGTAGAGATGATGGCTTGAGTACAGGAAGGATGTGCCAGGTGGGCACCAGAAGTCTTTTGAGAAGACGCTATAGAGAAATCTCAACAAGATTAGAGTATGCAGTGATGGATCTCATTGATATTTCTCGATGAATGTCAGATCTGAGCCAGAGGTCTGGCTGACGTTGGATCCTAGAGAACCTGCACACTCTTTAACGAGCAAGGTGACATGCGAAACCCCAAAAAATCCAAAACAGGTACCTCAACGAAGACTCCATTTCGGAGTTTCAGTTACCAGGAGATGGAGAAGTCAAGAGTCGAGACTCTCTAACATAGGAGTCCCGAAGTCACGAAATGTGAAACCATGAAATTGCGAAACAGGTGCACCACTCAAAGTATTGAATACCGAGATTTCAGCTACCAGGAGATGGAGATGTCAGAGACTCTCCTCAACAGGAGTCCTGAAGTCGCAAAATGCGAAACCCCAAAATCGTGAAACAGGTGCACCACTCGAAGTATTGAATACTGGGATTTTGGCTACTGGGAGATGGAGATGTCAAAGACTCTCCTCAATAGGAGTCCCGAAGTGTCGAAATGCAAAAACCCGAAACAGGGGCATCGCTTGGAGTGTTGGATACAAGATTTCGGTTACCAGGAGATGGACATGTCAAAGACTCACATCATCAGGAGTCCCAAAGTGTCAAAATGTAAAAACCCAAAATAGGCGCATCGCTTGGAGTACTGGATATCAGGATTTTGGATACCGGGAGATGGAAATGACAAAGACTATCATCATAAGGAGTCCCAAAGTCGTGAAACCCAAAGTCAAGAAATGATAAAGACTCCATACCAGAGTTTCGGATACTGGGAGTAGGAGAAGTCAAGATTAAAGACTCTTCATCAGAGGAGTCCTGAAATCGTGAAATGTCACAGAAAAGCTCCATTTCGGAGTTTCGGGCACCGCGACATGGAGAGTCAAGAAACTTTACCACAGGAATACCAAAATGTTGATTCGCCGAAATGAGAAACGCTGGAGTACCAAAACATTGATTTGACTCCATTTCAGAGTTCCATATACCGGGAGTTGAAGTGTCGAAACACTTCACCACCAAGAGTGTCGAAATGCCGAAATATCAAAACGCGAAATTGTGAAATGCAGTTTTGACTAAGGCTGAGGTCACAACCATTGGTCACATCGGCAGAAGATGGGGGAAAGAGTTAGTGAAGACAAGCTCCTTTTCAGAGTTTCAAGGGTCGAGAAATGGAGAGTACTAAAATCCTCCACCACAGTGATCCCGAAATGTCGAAGAGCGGAATGCCGAAATGAACGCAAGATTTAGAGAAGTTAATCCAATGGTGTAGATGAAACTGAAGAAGATCGAAGGGCTATTGTAGCACTTCTCAGTGTAACTTCCAGAAACCAATGATGGCTTCTGCCAGAGGACTTGAAGAGACTTCTATGTGATTTCTATAGGAACTGAAGGGTCACAAAGAATCTTCCAGTAGGAGAAAAGACTATTCGTGGAGGCTATTGACAGCTGGAAGAGTGTTGAAGCTGTTAACTGTGACAGCGAGGTTGAGGTCGTCTACAATAGAAGATGAAGAATATCAACTACCTGTGATGTGAAGGAATTTGATCATGACACCCAATGATGATGGACAGATGGGATTAACAAAACAGAGAAGCTGAAGAGTTTTCATGATGAAGAGGCAGAGCACTCAACAGACAGAGGATGCACAAGATGCACAGGGTGTATAAGAATGTGGAGAAAAGAAGAGATGGGGGTTGTTCCAATTGGGAGTGATGCATGTCTAAAGAAGGAGGTGGAGTGCAGTAGCTGAAATGGATAGAAGAAAAAAGGTGCATCGAATGGGAATGGCGTACAAATCACAAAAGGCAGAAAAATAGGAAGTGCAATGGATGCGTGCAGGAAGACAGTGAGGTAGACAGAGCAGGGAAATCTTGCAAAATAGTGATGACACTGGTAAGTTGTTGTTGAACATTATATCACTTTAATAAGTTTCAGTAACACATATTCATAAATCAGGGTAGTAGGGAGGTTCTAGGGAGGACTGGTGTCCTTAGAGGTTCAAGTGGGTGCTTGAACATAGGGAGTTGTAGCTTCCTTCTGGTTGGTGCTAGAGAAACTAGGGAGTTGGTGCTTCCTTCTAGTTGGTGCTAGAGAAACCAGGGAGTTGGTGCTTCCTTCTAGTGGGTGCTAGAGAAAACAGAGAGTTGGTGCTCTCAATAAGTTGCATCTTGCAAAAAAAGAGGTTGTAGCCTCACAATGAGTTAGTGCTCATATGTATGATAATGTAAAGAATGTAAATAATACTCATCATATAAAGAAGAAGAGGTTTTTACCCTTTATGGGTTTCCTCGGGAAATATTTGTCTCTGTGTATCTCATATATGTGACTGATGTTGAATGTCCCATTGCTTATTTACTTGCATTATTGTGATCATCATTGAGTGCCTTGTAAAGAATTTAAAAGAAGCATAATTGTTTAAGCATGGTAATAATTTATTCACCCCCCCCCCTCTCAGTTGCCCAACATAGATTACTGGGCCAATGGAGAAATTGTTGAAGAAGGTCATTAAGTATCAGTGGAATGATGAATTCCAATAGAGCTTGGATATATTGAAAAAGAAGATGGTGACAATGCCAATTTTAGTTTTTCCAGACTGGGCAAAAGAATTTCATGTGCATGTGGATGCATTTGCAATAGCGTTAGGAGAAATATTAACAAATCCAGGAGAAGGTGATATAGATCACCCTATAGAATTTGCAAGAAGGAAGATATCAGATTCAAAACATAACTACAATACTATAGAAAGGGAAGGATTGGCCATGGTATATGCCTTGCAGAAATTCAAACATTATTTGTTAGGTAAACACTTTAAGATGTTTACAGATCATTCTTCTCTTAGATATTTAGTCAATAAGTCAATTTTGGGGGGAATAATATGCAGATACCTACTATTATTTCAGGATTTTGTGGTGAAGCCTGGAAGATTGAATGCAGGGCCAGATCATCTATCCAAGATAACTAATGGAGAAGAACCAAGTAACTTGGAGGACAAATTCCCAGATGTACAATTGTATTCAGTACAGATAGTTGATGAGTATTTTTATGAAATTATTGAGTTTTTGAGTACATGATTTGCACCAAAGAAAATCAATATTGTGTGGAAGAAACGTATGGTGGTCAGAGCTAAAAACTACCAATTAATTGTAGGTCACCTGTACAAACTTGGTGCAGGCAAAATTTTGAAAAGATGTGTTATGGAGCATGAAATGATTATCATTTTAGTAGAAGCACATGAAGGAATTGTTGGAGGACATTATGCATGCAAAGCCACTGTGGAGAAGGAATTACGCATAGGATTATGGTAGCTAGAAGATCACAAGGATGCAAAGGAGTACTATCAGAATTTTTATGTCTGTTAGAGGGTTGGAAAGCCATCTAGGAGGGATGAGATGCCATTGAGACCTCAGGTAACTTTGCAAGTGTCTGAAAAGTGGAAAGTAAACTTTGTAGGTCCAATTAATCCACAAACAAGAAGATAAGTGTTATCACTGAAATTTCGTCTGCACATGGCGACAAGAACTCCACACCATCAAAACAGCAATGAAGTCACTCATGGCATTGAATTAGTTTCACGGCACTCCAGAAGGGAAAAAAACTATACAAAGTAACCAAAAATTGAAGGGCGCTTTACAACAGCTTGATGCACGCGCACATGCGCAAGACAAAAACGTGTTGCTAGAGCATGCGTGCACGACGCACGACTGTCAACACAAAAACCCGCGCATCTGCTAATATGGTGCATTAATTGCATAAGTCGTCCTCCTGACCACCTACAGACCGGCCCCCAAGATGACTTGACCCTCAAATCAGATCCGGATCTGCAAAATCGGCGGATTAAAGACCCAAATAAACCCTAATGCGCCCCTATTCACACTTGGAGAAAGTTATGCGACCGCCCGTGAAGTTGCTATAAAAGGCCATGAGGAGACACTGTTTTGGCAGAGAATTCGAAGCAATGTTATGTTGTCCAGATGATTCAAAGCTCAGTCTTTGACAAACAATCCATCAACGGCCTAACCCAGAGTTCTTTCACCACTCAGTTCAGTTCTATTCATTTTGTAAGGAAAGCGTTGTGTTGAGGGCCCCGAAGAGCCTTCCACTGGAGGGAGAAGGAACCTCGTTCTCTTTCTTCAGTGTGTGCTCTAGTTTCATTAATATACCAAGCCTTGAAACCATTGATGACCCCCCGTGTCTTATGTTTGATGTTTTTGTTTATTTTCGCAGTGTTATTTACTTTCAGTTGATAGTTAGATTGTATTCAGTTTTGTTTTCTGTTAACCCTATGCTGCCACAAATGTTCTGCCCTGATGAACCCAATAGGGTATGCAGAGCGCTCTCCATTTTTCTCACCTGGTGACCATTTGAACGCGAACAGACTGGCGACTCCGCTGGGGAGTTTAGGTATCAAATTCTCCCTCAATTGGGTTTAATTCGCTTTCCTTTTGTTGTTTTTAACTTGCAGGGACTCAAACCGGCTTTCGCCGACCTATTAACCGGTCGATTCATAGCAGAATCGAGAGAATTGATAATTTATCACAAGCGCGTGGGTATTCTGCCACATAGGCGTGCGCATTCACTGGAACTGTCACCTCTTTGTCGTGCGCACGCGCCTCTGTTTACAGTGACAGCCGCGCTTTGGAACTAAAAGTTTCATTGTAAGTTTTTGATGTGGGGAAAGTCAGTTTCCTTCTCAACAATGATGTATGCATTCTCTAAATACTGCACCACTTAGACCCCTCAACTTATAAAGGGGATAGTCAAACAAACATAGGCACT
>JZKD02S0281546.1:82775-105811 GCA_000966675.3 Picea glauca | reverse complement strand
TTTACCTTGCCCCGCCTCTGGCACAAATTAGCACCGGTCTTGTCGTCCCCCTGACACTTGACCTTGTCACACGGTTGCGGCCATTGTTTCTATGATATATCCTCCAACCAAGGGCAGTCTTGAGTCATCCCACTTCTTGACTTCGTCCATGTACCTCTACCATTCCCTCACCTCAGTAGATCCCACGGAGCACCTTTTTGCTTCTGGGAGTCGCGTCCCCCTTTTGTCGACATCAACACACTTTTCCAGAAGGGAGACAGTATCTTTATTCTCATTCTCTATTAATGAGAGATCTCGGACGCCACAGGGGGAAACAACATTGCTCCCTGCTGTCATTGGCCCCCATAACATTCGATACCAACACTCTCTCATGTTATGGTGGGTCTTACTTTGTGACTGTTGCAGTTCTTTTTGTCATTGGCCGAAGACCTATGAACTTGGTAGGGCCATCAATGCCCACATCATTGTTGCTGCTTCTTACAGTGATCATTGCCTGTTATTCAGAGTATGTTCCATTGCAGAATTATCTTCTGCCTTTATCCTTGACCGCCCCCGAGGGCGCTACAGTTGTCTACACCAACACTTCCGTCATCTTTTTTCAGAGTTACATCACACGAGCATGGGGCATGCCTGCCTCGTTTGTGCATAGTTGTATATTTTTTCATGCACGTCTCTCAGAAGGTCGAGATACTGGTTCCTTTTTTCTCCAACGGATCGCTCTGACCAGTCCCACTCTTTCTTTCCCTTACAACCACATTCTCAGTAGAATAAACATTGATGGATTTCGGCTATACGTATGCTCCTAACCTCATCCATCAAGGGGCATCATCTGGTATCACTGAAATTTCGTCTGCACATGGCGACACGAACTCCACACCATCAAAACAGCAATGAAGTCACTCATGGCACTGAATTAGTTTCACAGCACTCCAGAAGGGAAAAAAACTATACAAAGTAACCAAAAATTGAAGGGCACTTTACAACAGCTTGATGTGCGCGCACATGCGCGGGACAAAAACGTGTTGCTAGCGCATGCGCGCATGACGCGCGACTGTCAACACAAAAACCCGTGCATCTGCTAATACATCACATTAATTGCATAAGTCGGCCTCCTGACCACCTACAGACCGGCCCCCAAGATGATTTGACCCTCAAATCAGATCCGGCTCTGCAAAATCGGCGGATTAAAGACCTAAATAAACCCTAATGCACCCCTATTCACACTTGGAGAAAGCTATGCGACCGCTCGTGAAGTTGCTATAAAAGGCCATGAGGGGACACTATTTTGGCAGAGAATTCGAAGCAATGTTATGCTGTCCAAATGATTCAAAGCTCAGTCTTTGAAAAACAATCCATCAGCGGCCTAACCCAGAGTTCTTTCACCACTCAGTTCAATTCTATTCATTTTGTAAGGAAAGCATTGTGTTGAGGGCCCCGAACAGCCTTCCGCTGGAGGGAGAAGGAACCCCATTCTCTTTCTTTAGCATGTGCTCTGGTTTCATTAATATACCAAGCCTTGAAACCATTGATGACCCCTTGTGTCTTATGTTTGATGTTTTTGTTTATTTTCGCAGTGTTATTTACTTTCAGTTGATAGTTAGATTGTATTCAGTTTTGTTTTCTGTTAACCCTATGCTGCCACAGATGTTTTGCCCTGATGAACCCAATAGGGTATGTAGAGCGCTCTCCATTTTTCTCACCTGGTGACCATTTGAATGCAAACAATAAGGTTCTAGATATATTATTACAGTGAAAGAATACTTAACCAGATGGGATGAGGTGGCAGTAGTGAAGGATTACAGCGCAGAGACTGCAGCGTGATTTTTCTTTGAACATGTAGTTACAAGATTTGGATGCCCAAGAATTTTGAAGAGTGATCGGGAGACTCACTTTATCAATAGTAAAAACCAGGAAATGATGGAAGAATTTGAGATACATCATCTTAAGAACACTCCATATCATCCTCAGGAAAATGGAATAATGGAATCATTTAACAAGATATTCTAGAATTCCTTGACAAATATTTGTAATGTACACAGGGATGACTGGGACTTGATGGTACCAGTATTTTTATGGGATGATAGAACTACATGCAAGAAGATAACATGGAAGACATATTTTAGATTGGTGTATGGATAGGAAGCATTAGTTCCCTTAGATTATTTGATACCAAGTCACTGCATTGTAGCAATTACAACCATGACAAAAAGAGGCACAATATAGGAAAGATTGGCTCAACTCATGGAATTAGAACAAGATAGAATCATAATTGGTTTCCATCAGGAGGTAAATAAATCAAAGGATAAAGCATCTCATGATAGACATATTAAGAAGAAGAACTTCAAGGAAAGAGATTTGGTTCTCCTCTTTGACTGTAAATATTTGTAGCACACAACGAAGTTCAGGATGCATTGGCTATGATATGGATTTAGGAGTAGAACAAATTGATTAACAGACTGAATACAATAAACACAGAGGTATGGAGAACAACACAAATATCCAATGAACAATATATTCTATTGAATAAATGAAATTGGATGAAATTGTAAAACTGCATAATTGAAACAACTTGCTTGAATGGTGGTAGTTATCTCTAAGAAGAAATGTGGCTACTACGCACATCTGTCTAAGAAGAATGATTAAAATGAGGCTCCAAAGGCCTTTTTAACATTACTCATGAATGAAAAAACACTATACATCCAAAAACCTAACCCTAGGAGATGAAACACCAAAAGTTATGTGGGCCACTATGGGTAAGTTGGTACCTCAACTTCAACGTAATGCATATTTCTCTAAAATTACTTTCCAATGGGATACCATGTGCCTAAAACTGAGGTTGTATGAAAAAGTTATGACCTCAGGAAGTTGAGGTACCAACTTACCCATAGGGGCCCACACAAGTTTTGGCATTTTATCTCATAGGGTTAGGTTTTTGGATGTCTAGGGTTTTGGAATTCATGAGTAATGTTAAAAATTACTCTGGATCCTCATTGTAATCATTCTTCTCAGAGAGATGTGTGTAGAAACCATGTCTCTTCTCAAAGATAGCTACCACCATTTGAGAAATTTGTTTCAGTTCTGCAATTTTATAGTTTCAGCCTATTTCATTTATTCAATAGAAGATATTGTTCACTGGATATTTGTGTTGTTCTCCATATATTTGTGTTTATTTTATTTAGTCTGTTAATTAGTTATTTCTTCTCCTAAATCTGGATCATTATTTAAGAGTGTCTCACTATGGTATGCCACTGGATGACCATCCTGAGTGAGAAATGCACCTACAACATAGTCAGATGCATCAGTCTCAATATCGAACGATTGTTGCAGATTGGGAAAGGAGAGTACTAGAGATGAGCACAAGTGATGCTTCAGATCATCAAATGTTCATTATTGTTCCTTCCCCCATGCGAAATTTTCCCTGCCACCACCCTTGGTCACTTGGCTAAGGGCCCATACAATATGGGAGAATCTGAATAGGAACCGTCAATAGAAGTTGGCTAGTACCAAGAAGCTCTGAAGCTCATTTAGTGTGGTCTGGGCTGGCCAGTCATGAATGAATTGGATCTTAGATGGATCAACATGTACCCCATTCTCATCAATAATGTAGCCCAAGTATTGGAACCTGTTCATGCCAAAGGATATTTTTTCTAAGTTGGCATATAGCTTGTGCTACTACAGAGTGCTCAAAACCTGTTGAATATGCCGCATGTGCTCCTCCCAAGTCTTTCTGAAGTTGAGTATGTCATCCAAATATACCACCACAAAAGAGTTGGTGAAGGATCTCAATACATCATCCATCAACCTCATGAAAGTGGTTGGTGCATTTTTTAAGCCAAAGGGAATGACCAACCATTCGAAGAGACCTTATTTAGATTTTAAAGTTATCTTCCATACATGAGTTGGTTTGATGGGAACCTAGTGGTAGCCATACTTTAGGTCAATCTTGCTGAATAAATTTTCCCCATTGAGTTGGTCAAGGTCATAAATTATGGGGATTGGGTACTAGTTCTTGACTGTGATTTTGTTTAATTATCTGTAATCAATGCAAAGTCATCAAGTCCCATCCTTCTTCTATACCAGTACAACTGGGCTTCCACAAAGGGAGAAGTTGGGTATGATGTGCCCCTCTTGAAGAAGCTCTTAGATCTGACACTTGATTTCATCATTTTCCATCAGTGAGCGATGATAGATTGGTCCATTAGGTAGAGGTTGATCAGGGGTTATATCAATTGGATGCTCGACTTGGCATTGCATCGGTACCATGGTGCGTTAGTAGAAGATGTATCGAGACTCTTCCACGATCTTGTCGACTTGCTTCTGCTGCAAAGAGAGGCTCTGTGTAGAGGCCATAGATGTGGTGGAGACCTTTTTCTTACTGTGATCATTGATCACAAAGAATACGAAATTCATGGTCTTTGAAGTGAACTTATTGCATTGAATAGTAGAGATTAAATAAATAGCGATAAGTGACGCTACCTCTGGCATCCTGTACAATTGTCTAACCAAAGTAATAATCACACTGCGGGGTCTAGACTCATACACAACATGACACTTCCACAAATATGGTTGTCCTAAAATAAATCACAAACTTGAAGGGGAGAAATATCATACAATACCTCATCTTTGAAAGGCTTGATTTCGTAGGGAAGATGACACTGTTGGCTGACACAAAGATCTCTTCTTTGGAAAATCCAGGCAATGGTGTAGGGTTGCAGGTGAAGTGTCATTGGCAGGTCCAGATGCTTGACAAACTATACTGATATCAGTTTCTTTTGACTTCTACTATCGACAATGAAATGAAGTGGATCCCCCTTTACCCACATCTATGAGTGAAATATGCATTCCCCTTCCTCTGGTTCTTCTGGTTTGCTTGGCTAGAGTTTTGTGGTAGCGACAATGGCACTGGGTTCAACATAGATAATTAGATTCCATCCTTCTAGATTTGATTTGGAGTCAGAATCAACCTATGACTCAGAAGCCTTCAGATCATCCATGAGTGACTTCTTGGATTGGAATTCTTCAATGTTGTGCAAAGGGATTTTATGGTATTCACACCATTTTCCCGTGTCCTTCTTCATCTTCTCATTTCCCTTCTTGTGTTGTGGCTTGGACTGGTTGTCCTGAGAGTGTCCATCTTTTCTCTGTCCCTTGTTGCATGGATGATTTTAGGGGCTAAATTTTGCTCATGGGCTAATTTTCCTTGGTTTTTCCAAAAACGAGATTCACTTTTTTAAAAATTATTCGTCCAAATTCTATAGGGTAAAATTAATTTACCTTACAAATCACCAAAAGTTTATAAAAACTATATAAAATACTTAGAAATTTGAATATTTTAAAAAAAATATCACCAAACATTTATAGTTGACGTATGAAGGATTAGAAAGATTCGCCAAGGTTTCTACATTTTAAAATAAATTTTCATCCTTAAAATCATCCATGCCTTGTTGTGTGGTTTTGGGCCACCTTTTCCCCACTTCGACTGTGAGGATTTTTCATATCCAAACTCTCACCTCTTCTGCTTAAATTTCTTCTCAATCTTTACATCCTATCTATAAGTCGTACACAATGAGGCAATGTCCTGAAAATCCATTTTTGTTTGAATGTGTCTATGCAAAGAACCGTGGCATTTGAGCACTAAATGTCTCTCAGATTATTTGATACCCAATTTGGTGTGCATGGTATGGAAAATATTGGTGAAATATAGTACTGTCTGGTCCCTTTCCTGACGTAGAGTGGTCCATCTAATGTACTGGTCCTCCTAGATTCCAACATAGTAGTATTTTTCTTTAACGGCATCCCAGAAGCAATCCCATGTAAGAGAAACCACAAATATTGTAGATTCCTCTATGGACCTTTTCTCAAATTAAGTATCTCAACAGTCCTTGCCATGGGGGACGACCTTGAGGACTGCAAAAGTAATTGTTTCCCTATCGAAAAAATTGTGGACCGAAAAATACCCTTCGAGCAGATTCAATCATTTATCTACAACATCTGCATCTATCAGTCCTTCAAATAATGGAATATCAAAATTTACATGTACCTTGAAGAGGGTTGCATGGCCGCTTGATGGAGATTCTTCTTCTGTGAGCAACCATCGAAGGATCTTTGCAAATTTTTCCATCATTTCATTCCTTTGTCGCACAAGGGATTCCTCGAGCAACATTTTAAAAGGATCTCTTGCTCCATCATATTTCTTTCCATCCCCCATGGGTTGTTGTCGAGCTCAGTGTGACCGATATTGCAAAGGCTCGATCAGTTCGAGTCCCCAATTCTTGTACCCATATCTTGTCGAGGACATGCATGAATAAAAATAAATGAAGAGAAGACTTCTCTGATACCACTGATATGAATTTAGGAGTGGAACAAACTGATTAACAGAATGAATACAATAAACACAAAGATATGGATAAAAACACAAATATCCAGTGAACAATATCTTTTATTGAATAAATGAAATAGGATGAAACTATAAAATTACAGAATTGAAACATCTTGCTCAAATGGTTGTAGCTATCTTTGAGAAGAGATGTGGCTTCTATGCACATCTGTCTGAGAAGAATGATTACAATGAGGCCCCAGAGGCCTTTTTAATATTACTTATGAATTCCAAAACCATAGACATCCAAAAACCTAACCCTAAGAGATGAAACACCAAAAGTTATGTGGGCCCATATGGGTAAGTTGGTACCTCAACTTCTTGGGGTCGTAACTTTTTCATACGACCTTTGTTTTAGGTGTGCGATATCCTGTTGGAAAGGTCTTTTAGATAATTGTGCATTACACCATCAAACTCTAACTCCATCTATAATTTGAATGTGGTGAGCCAAAAAAACATTGTTTAGGGCCCGAAAACGACCCTGGAATTACAACAAGATGTGTTGACATGAAAACATACAAAATAAGCCAGTTGGATTATGTGGGAGGCCACTAGTATCCACCTAGAATATGTGTAGGGATTTATACATCCCCATAAGTGCAGAAACCACAATTACAAAGAGGTACAAAAGAACGTGTTTAACTAAAAACTGTCAAGAGGAGCCATATGGAATAGGTGGGTGGCCACCAATATCCACCTGGACTAGGCTAGGGCCATATGAGATAAAGAATGTCATTTATGGAGGTGTTGTGCAATTGCAGGACTTAATAGAGAAGGAAGTTTAAGGAAAGGTGAATGGTAGTCGATTGAAACTGTAAAGGGACAGTTGACCAACAAAACCTCAGAAGATGGCAAGAAGAGAAAAAGAATTAAAAAAAAAGTAAAAAGGAGGAAAGAAAAAAAAAAAATAAGAAAAAAAAAAAAAAAAAAAAAAAAAAAAAAAAAGTAGGAAAAGAAGAAAAAAGAAGACAAAAAGTAGAAAAATGAGAAAATTCCAAAAAGAAGTAGATAGTGGAGACAGTTGGAAGATACAACATGAAAAAGAAAGTAAAGTGGTGCAACAGAAGTAAATATAATGCATGACAGAAAAAGTAAACATTGTGCGCTAAGATGGAAAATGATCGGAAAAGCGAAAAACTGGTGAACGAAAAAAAAATGAGGATGCCTCGGAGCATTTATGACAGACGTTATAAAAGGGAAAAACCATAGAAAAGGTAAAAACTTGTGATTTTTGAGAAAAACAATGACAGAGAAAATAGGGTTTGAGTGAGTAAGAAGTTGTGAAGAACCCAACCGAGATTCACAACAAATTGAATGAAGGTCGCACAGGAAATGAAAAATCTACAAGCAGAGTTGAAGACAATCCAAGGGGAAAAATAGGTAAGATAGACTCAGTGGGAGCCACTATAGGAACAAGTAGAAAAAATAATAGCAGAATTGGAAATAGAGAAAGGAATACTAGAACAGGCACACTTGGAAAGCATACAAGTGTTGAAGGAGCACATAATAATATAGGTGGTGGAGACGTTGTCAGAAAAGAGTGTGGAGGCGAAGACACGAGTCGATGAAATAACAAAGAAATTTTATGCATTGGATAAATCGATGCAGGAGGCACACACTGCCTGAGTGGATCAGAACGAGCCTGTTATCGCACAGTTTATAATTAGTCTAGTAGATGGATGAAAAGAGGTACAACTGGCGTAACTGAACCAATCCCACCCTCTTTCACCTTGATGGGAAGTTTATTTCTATTTAGGGAGGTAAGGCCCAAGGGAGATGTCCTCGGTGACATAGGTTTTTGAGAAGGCAAAGGGTTTAGCAAGGCTAAGTGATAATGACCCCCCTCACAAGTCACCACCTGATTAGAAATTCTGGCTTATGGCCAATAAAGATAATCGAAAGTAGTAACCAATAAGTATCCCTACTCGAGAACAAAGCAACAATGAAAGTATATGTGCAAGCTTGTTGGTTAGTAATTCATATAATCAATGAATTTCTGATAATAAGAAATTGATAAACAATAATATTGCCAAATCAAATCAAAGTTGTAAAAGATCAATGATTACAATATCACTTCACAATAAATGTTAATGGCAATTAATGTAACAATATCAACAATTTAGGAATAATTCCTTAGCCAATGATTCAATTGATTTAAAGATGAAATAAATGATGCATATAGATGATTATAGCACAAGGAGATGACAATAGCACTAGGGTTAGTAGAATTAGTCTAGGATAGTGATAGTAATGGTTAGGGTTTTCTAAAAGTATTGGGAGTTGTTTGAGATCAAAGTACTCAATAGACAAGGCTTTATATCAATGCACTCCTAGGGTATATGGAGTCAAAAAAGAGGATGCAAAGGCTGAAGAACTAAGTGATAGAGAAATTAAAGAAAAGAGGGTAAAGTGTTGAGGTGTTGCTAAATCAAGGCCTCAACAACAAAAACCTAGGAGAGAGAGGCTAACTTTGGTGTAGAAACCCTAGGCCTTGGTGCTCTCTCCTCCTTATTTATCTCAATGGCAAAAACATCTAGCTCAATAAATGATTGATCCAAGACAAGAGAGTTTCAAAGTGACATGTTGCTAGAGCAAGGCTTCACTAGTCAAAGCCTAGGGAAAAACAACTCATTAGGTGTAGGTGACCTAGGCCTTGGTGCGTTTTTATCCTTCTTAAATCAACAAGAGTAAAATGGATAGGCTAGAAGAAAGGATAGAGTGTTGCTATGGCAAGGCTCTATCTCTCTTCACCAAATAAAATTGCTTAAAATCTTGATAGGGACATGAGACAAGGACCTTCAATATGTTCTTGTCACCTAGGGTTTAATTAAGAAAATTATAATAATAAATGCAAGGAAACAACACTACAACCATTCACTCAAGAAGTTTTGCAGAAATTCACTTACATTTAACCAAGAAATCATATAGCAAACCCTACTTGTAATACCTTCCACCAAGATAAATGCCAAAATATGCCAAGAAAGTCTTCCTTCAATAGGTGCGCTTCAAAATTTTAGCCAGTAACCCTAAGAAGGGTGCAAATTTCAGACGTCACCAAGTGGTGAGTGAAAGATGATGAAAAAAATGAGATTAAAAACCCTCAATTTATACAGTAGCAAGGACCTAAATTACATTTTAGGTTATTAAAAGGCCAACAAGGACAAAATACTAAAATCATATTGTTTTACATTAAATGCTTAAATTAAAACCCTAATAAAGAAATAGAGAGACATCATCCCCTTTTTAGGGTGATTTTATCCCCTTCTAGGGAAAATGAATCCTCTTGGAGAAAAACGTTAGCCCTCCTTGGGCATCTCCAAGCTGCCACATGTGCCAAAACTGCCAAAGCTGCCTCCAAAAATGTCCATAGTGTCGAGTGATGTCATGGGCATCCTGGAAGACATTCTAGGCCTTCCAAGGCCAACGTTACTATGGAGAAGGCTCAACCCCCATAGGTACAGGTCTATTGAGCTGCCTCTGGTGGATTCTTCTGCTCTTCCCTGGTTCAAATGCTCTACCCTATATCTACCCCCTTCTGGGGTCTCAACATCCATCTGGTGGGATCTTCATCCCCATGGAGGTCTAAATTGATCATCCCCCCATGTGTACCTATCCAACATGGTACCTATCCATCGGGCATGATTCTACACATCAACATCCACGCCCTCCATGGGATCATAAGTCACAAGGATCATAGCAATGTCAATCACATCTAATAATCAATACTTATTAAACATGTGCATAAAACCCCTTTACCCCAGTCTAGTGCTCAAAGACATTATACAAGTCTGCAATACAAGTTTTGGGAAAGTGATAAGACTTCCTATTGAGCTAGATTCTACTGGAGAAGGGTTGTTCCTAGAAAGGATCAAATCCAAGTCATGCAAGTAGGTGAGGTGGATGGGGATGCCTGGAAAAAAGGTACAACGATAGCAAGGATACCTTACCGGTGGGTGCCTCGATGGAGGGTGAGTTGCACATGTCATGGATGTAAATATTTCCAAGCCCATTCATGCCTTTTAATCTTCATTTTTTCCAAGATGTTAATCAAAGGACACTGCCCTGGCTTGGTGACCAGTGGTGGCAATGTTAGCCACAAACATTTCATGGAAATGAGAAGGTTGGCTCATGATGAGACCCCCTTTCTCTTGGCTATGCCACCAAGAGCCTTTACCCTGGCGTGGTGACCAGATGTTGGTAGTGTCATACCGATAGATGTTGGACCTAATAGGTTGGCTCGTGATGATACCCCCTATCCTCTAACCAGGCCTTGTCTTTATTTTTTTTTATATTTTTTATTACTTCTTATTTAAAGGAGCTAGTCAAGCGACACTACCCTGGCTTAGTGACCAGAGGTGGCAATGTTACCCACAAGTGATTTCATGAAAATGAGAAGGTTGGCTTGTGATGATACCCCCTTTCTTGGCCATGAAACCAAGAGCCACTACCCTAGCATGGTAACTAGCTGCTAGTAGTTTCATACCATTAGGCACCCATGGACCTAATAGGTTGGCTCGTGATGAGACCCCCTATCCCTCAACTAGGCCTTGATTTATATTTTATAGGTCCCTTTCTTTCTTGATGAGAATATTTTTAATGCTTTCTCAGGGATTCCTGGGCAAAGCATCTCGAGGTTTTATTCTTAGGATTTTATTGTCAGCTTCTTTTACCCCCCAATCCCTTTAGCCCATTCTTTCCACAAGGTAAGGTACAACCCCTAAATGATTGCCCAAACCAGTGTAATGGGATGGGTGAGTGGGAAATAAGGTGGAAAATGGTACGTATGATGGGAATGGATGATGGATTTTCAGAAATCCTCCCAGTGGTAACTCAAAACCTATGGAAATAAGCTTGCTAGGGAATCCATGCATTCACTCGAGACATGGTCAAGTGGACAAACATAAGATCCAAGCACCTATTAGAAGCAAAGGAATCAAATGCACATATTCAAAGGTTTTGAGGATCAAAGTCACACATACCATGATACCTGGACTCATTACCTCATGAAGCAAGAACCGTCTCTGAAGCAGGACCAAGCTGAAGGTGATGGATTTTGTTACTGCTGCTGACAAAGTGGAAGTGCTGAAAGGGAGAAAAGATGGGCCCTCCAGGACCATGCTCAAGTCAATTTGGCTCTCGGTACTCCATTTCTAGGACCTGTGGGCCTCGAGACATAATCTCCTAGTTATCCCTAAAAGTGGGGGATAACATTTGTCTCCAACTCAGGGACACGCACTCACCGTAGAGTGCATGAGAACCTCAGCATATCTGGCATAACCTATAACCTGCTTGATCTCAATAGAAAACATCAGTAACCATTTGGGGTGGTGATACCACCCCAACATTTATATATATAAGACTAAAATAAAAGCAATCATATGTATGAATGTGAAAGCAAACTACTCTAGTATGCAATGCAGATGGTATACTATAATGCATGCAAAAATGATTATCTACTTACATGTTGGTCAGATGTCAGGTGTAGTCAAATGACCAGTGAGATTGATCAAGCAATGTCCCACAATACCTGCCTTTGTGCTTCATCATAAACCAAAACAGTGATAATTCAAGCACAAAAATGACATGAGTTAGAATATATATCATATCATCGGAAACCATAAAGTCTAACTCATGGAGGCGGGTAGTAGGTATAAAATTACGCCAAGTCAATATTCGAGGAAAGTACTCAATCCACTTCAGGAAGGGGTCATGAAAATTCCAAGGTTCAGAACACTGACTCAAAATGTCGGACCAATGGCTACCTAGGACGTCCTCACACTCTAAATCTCGGGAAGGGATCGACAAAGATCTAGCAGACGATTGGCAAACTCTCAAGGGAAAGTTGAAAATTTGAGATGATAGACTTAAACTTGTAGTTTTCAACCAGCCCTTGGATTCTCAGGTATTCTTCAGAGGAAAATCAATACAAAACATATAATTCCCAACTACACCTTTAATGATGCAGCAAGGTAAGGTAATAAGAGGGAAAATGTCATGAGAATATCTCTTTAGGAAAACAACGTTGTTACTCCTATCAAAACTTGAGCACAGCGGTGGTTGATAGTCATCTTCATAGAATAAATCCAAATGCTTAGAGGAGAAATCATCAAATTCCTCAAGGTATGACCAAAAATCATTAGGAAAGCATAGCATCAATTCATCCTTGGGTGTCTGAATAAGGTCAGGTTCTTGTTGCCAAATGTCAAAATTATTAGTAACTTCATGGGATAGATGCAAAGAAAACTTTTGGGAATTACCCTCAATGTCATAAATGGGATCCCCATCATATCCAATCGCATCCCATTTACGCTTCCCGACAAGTATGAATTCATCAATATTATCATCAAAGCCCTCATCTTCATCATAACATGAAGGGGTTAAAACATCCAACACTTCTTTACTCTCCACATCATAAGGTAAAGAATCATTAAAAATTTGGAAGGGAAAGTAACTCACCTTTCTTAATCCTTCCTATGCAGGAGCTTCAAGTATTTGGATAACTTCATCAAGTGGAAGATCTTCCTCTAGAAGATCTGGCTTGTCCAAGGGTTCCATTTCTTCTTCACTCTCTAAATCATAGAACAAGGTATCATCAAAAAACCGGAAAGGAAAATGGCTTACCTCGTTCTCTTCATCTTGTGCAGGAGGGATAGGATATTGGAGAGCTTCATCAGACTGAGGAGTGGTTTTTTGTGCTTCATCCTCATAATTTGTTTTTCTAGTTATATCTTCGTTGCATTCTATTGAATCATGGGAGAAATATTGCTCCTCTTCAAGGGGTTGACAATGTTCTTCATAAATCTCTTCTTTCACATCATAGGGTTCTTGATGTTGAACATGATATACATTCATGAGATATTCTACGATATCAGTAGTGAATCCTCTGTCTTCCAAGGATATTGTGAGATTCTGAAGGGTATCTTCATACATTTGGAAACGTGGTTTGGTAAAGTCAACAAACATGCTAATGAGGTGTACGAAATATGATATACCCCAATCTTGGCAACAACCCTTAAACCAATCTTGCAAGAAGGTTGGCAGAGAGAGTATGAATAGTTTTATTAGAGCATTCTCCCCTCCCAATTCTACCTCACTTATATGTTCCAAAAAATTTGTGATGTGAGGAGTTGGGAGTCCCCAAAATCTTGGAAGGTTGCTTGACCATTTTGTATCAAAATGGGTTGGGTATCCTTCAATCCTTTTGAAATCAATAGTTGGATACAGTTGTTCCCAGGATTCCATGATCCCATAACTTGGAAATATCATAGATTTGAGAGTAAGGTGGCACCTGGGAAAAGGTTAGTGGAGTTGCCAGACAATTTTCTTGAAATTATCAAAGGAAAAGGGAAAACACCCTAAGTGGAGTCACCAGGTAAGATTGTAAGATATTTACTCTAGAGGCAAGGCTCACCGAAAAGTGTCATCTTGAGGAGAATTGACTCAGTGTTCCCCGACAGTGGTGCAAAAATATTATCACACTATTTGTGTTTAGGCTTGTAGATAGATGAAAAGAGGTCAAAATGGCATAACTGAACCAATCTCGCCCACTGTCACCTCGATGGGAAGGTTCTTTCTATTTATGGAAGTAAGGCCCAGGGTAGATGTCCCCAATGACCCAAGGTTTTGAGAAGGAAAAGGGTTTAGCAAGGCTAAGTGATAATAACCCCCCTCACAAGTCACCACCTGATCAAAAAGTCTGTCTTATGGCCAATAAAGATAACCGGAAGTAGTAACCAAGAAGTATCCCTGCCCAGAAACAAAGAAACAATGAAAATATATGTGCAAGCTTGTTGGTTAGTACCTCATATAATCAATGACTTTATGCTAATAAGTAATTGATAAACAATATTATTTATGAAGAAAATCAAATTTGTACAATATCAATGATTACAATATCACTTCACAATAAATGCTAATGGAAATCAATGTAACAATATCAACACTTTAGGAACAATGCCTTAGCCAACCATTCAATTGATTTAAAGATGAAATAAATGTTGCATATAGATGTTTATAGCACAAGGAGATGACGACAACACTAAGGTTAGTATAATTATTTTAGGCTAGGGTTAGTAATGGTTAGGGTTTTTTCAAATTATTGGGAGTTGTTTGAGATCAAAGTACTCAATACACAAGGCTTTAGATCAATGCCCTCCTAGGGTATATGGATTCAAAAGAGAGGATGCAAAGGATGAAGGACTAAGTGATATAGAAACTAAATACACGAGGGTAAAGTGTTGAGGTGTTGCTAAAGCAAGGCCTCAACAAAAAAACCCTGGGGAAGAGAGGCTCACTTTGGTGTAGAAACCCTAGGCCTCAATGCTCTCTCCTCTTTCTTTATCTCAATGGAAAAAACATCTATCTCAATAAATGGTTGATCCAAGACAAGAGAGTTTGAAGGTGAAGTGTTGCTAGAGAAAGGCTTCACTAGTCAAACCCTAGGGAAAAATGGCTCACCAGGTGTAGGTAACCTAGGCCTTGGTGTGTTTTTCTCCTTCTTAAATCAACAAGAGTAAAACAGCTAGGCTAGAAGAAAGGATAGAGTGTTGCTATGGCAAGGCTCTATCTCTCTTCAGCAAATAAAATGGCTTAAAATCTTGATAGGTACATGAGACAAGGGCCTTCAATGTGTGCTTTTCACCTAGGGTTTAATTCATCAAATTATAATAATAAATGCAAGAAAGCAACACTACAACCATTCAATCAAGAAGTTTTGCAGAAATTCACGTACATTTAACCAAGAAATCATATAGCAAACCCTAGTTGTAATACCTTCCACCAAGATAAATGCCAAAATATGCCAAGAAAGTATTCCTTCAACAAGTGCGCCTCAAAACTTAAGCCAATAAACCTAAGAAGGGTGCAAATTTCAGACCTCACCAAGTGGTGAGTGAAAGATGATGAAAAATTTGAGTGTCAAAACCCTCAATTTATACAGTAGTAATGACCTAAATTACATTTTAGGTCATTAAAAGGCTGACAAGGAAGAAATACTAAAATCACATTGCTTTACACTAAATGCTTAAATTAAAACCCTAATCAAGAAATAAAGAGACGTCATCCCATTTTTAGGGTGACGTTAGCCCCTTCTAGGGAAAATGAAGCCTCTTGGAGAAAAACGTTAGCCCTCCTTGGGCTTCTCCAAGCTGCCACACATGCCAATAATGACAAAGTTGCCTCCCAAAATGTCCATAGTGTTGGGTGACATCATGGGCATCCTGGGAGACATTCTGGGCCTTCCAAGGCCAATGTTTTTGTGGAGAGGGCTCAACCCCCCTAGGTATAGATCTACTCAGCTGCCTCCGGTGGATTCTTTTTCTCTTCCTTGGTTCAAATTATTTTCCCTGTCTCTTCCCCCTACTAGGGTCTTATCATCCATTTGGTGGGCTCTTCAGTCCCATGGAGGTCTGAACTGATCATCTCCCCATGTGTACCTATCCAACATGGTACCTGTCCGTCAACGATGAGCTTTCACATCAACAAATATGCCCTCCATGGGCTCATAAGTCACAGGGATCATAGCAATTTCAATCACATCTAATAATCAATATTTATTAAACATGTGCATAAAACCCCTTTACCCCAATCTAGTGCTCAAAGACATTATACAAGTCTGCAATACAAGTTTGGGGAAAGTGACAAGACGTCCTATTGGGCTAGAGTCTACTGGAAAAGGGTTGTTCCTGGAAAGGATCAAATCGAAGTCATGCAAGTAGGTGAGGTGGATGGGGATGCCTAAACAAAAGGTGTATTGATAGCAAGGATGGATTACCGGTGGCTACCTCTATGGAGGGTGAGTTGCACCTGTCATGGATGTAAATATTTCCAATCCCATTCATGCCTTTTAATCTTCATATTTTCCAAGATGCTAATCAAAGGAAACTCCCCTGGCTTGGTGACTAGTGGTGGCAATGTTAGCCACAAATATTTCATGGAAATGAGAAGGTTGGATCATGATGAGACCCCCTTTCTCTTGGCTATGCCACTAAGAGCCACTACCCTGGTGTGGTGACCAGATGTTGGTAGTGTCATACCACTAGATGTTTATGGACCTAATAGGCTGGGTCATGATGAGACCCTGTATCCTATAACCAGGTCTTGTCTTTATTTTTTTTATCTTTTTTATTGTTTTTTTCTTTCAAGGAGCTAGTCAAGGGACACTACCCTGGCTTGGTGACCAGAGGTGGCAATGTTACCCACAAGTACTTTCACAGAAATGAGAATTTTGGCTCATGATGAGACCCCCTTTCTCTTGGCCATGCAACCAAGAGCCACTACCATGGCATGGTAACCAGCTGCTAGTAGTGTCATACCATTAGGCACCCATGGAACTAATAGGATGACTCGTGGAGAGCCCCTATCGCTTAACTAGGCCTTGATTTATTTTTAACAGGTCCTTCTATTTATTGTTGAGAATATTTTTAATGCTTTCTCGAGGATCCTTGGGCGAAGCATCTTGGGATTATATTCTTAGGCTTTTATTGTCATATGATTTTACCCCCAGGGCCCTTTAGCCCATTCTTTCCACAAGGTAAGGTACAACCCCTAAATGATTGTCAAACCCTATGCCCAAACCAGTGTAATGGGATGGGTGAGTAGGAAATAAGGTGGAAAATGGTACGTATGATGGGAATGGACGATACATTTTCAGAAATCCCCCCAGTGGAAACTCAAAACCTATGGACACAAGATTTCTAGGGCATCCTGTCATTCCCCCCAGACATGGTCAAGTGGACAAACATAATATCCAAGCACTTGTTATAAACAAAGGAATAAAATGCACATATTCAAAGGTTTTGAGGATTAGAGTGGCACATACCATGATACCCAGACTCATTACCTCATGGAGAAACAACCATCTCTGATGCATGACCAAGTTGAAGGTGATGGATGTTGTTGTTGTTGCTGAAAAAGTGGAGGCGTTGAAAGGGAGAAAAGATTGTCCCTCCATGGCCATCCTCAAGCCGATCTGGCTCTCGGTACTCCATGTCTAGGACCTGTGGGCCTCGAGACATAATCTCCTAGCTATCCCTGAAAGTGGGGGATAACAGAGCCATAGGTAAGTGTTGGGGGGCGGTTGGAGAAAGCTACTTTGGGAGAAAATTATGAATAAATAGCACAACAAATGAGGTAGGCAGATAAGGAATGTACCAAGGAAGTACCATGCGCTAAGAAATGAGGAGAAATAAATGCGCAAGAAGGAAAAGGAAGCAACACACTGAGAATTAATGAAAATTAGCGCAAGTAATAGTTGTATTGAATACCAACTGTGTGCAAGGAGTTACTATGTGGACAAAATAGGGTTAGGGTTTTTGTAGTCAATGTCATGGGTTTTTACCCACATTTTTTTATAAATCTGATGTATGAGGCAGATAGGAGGAGAACTTATGTATGAAGAGTAGTACCTTGGAGAACCGTTTTGAGTCTTGATTCTTGATATGTTTTGAGTCAAAGTATCAGTTTTGGTTGAACAGTTGAGGAGATAATGGAGAGTCTGATGGATGATATCTAAGGGTCAGGTCGCAAGTTGTAGAGCTTGGTGCAATGTCGTTCAACCTCACCAATTCTATACTCTTGATGTAATGCATGAAGCACATAGATTTTGATGAATAATAATAAATAAGCATAAGATATATGTGGAAGTAGCCCAAGGGGGGTGAACCAAGGTAAAATATGGTGTCTCTATGTGTGGATCTCTTATTTGTTTCTTTGATATGTTGAATGAATATATGCATTTGTTAGATTTAAATTACATCGCGCACTAGATTAGACATGTTATATTATGCAGAATGAATGTTAAAGAATGAATAAATGGTAGATATTAATGATGATGGTATAATTCATGTTGAAGTAGAAGAAGTAAATATATGCCTAACATTCCCATGAGTTCCATCCCTTCCATGATTGTAGACACTTGGTTCATGCAATCACCCATAAGCAATACTGGGTGAGACTTCATTGTGCACTTTGTGCATAGTGTTTCCTTTTGGTATTCAGAAGGGCCTATGGTTTCCAAGGTTTTGTTGGAGAAATAAGGTAGAACCCGGGTCAACCCATACATCCAACAATATCCACTTCCATCTTAGCCTCCAACTGATATTTTTCTAGTATCCATTCAACTGGTTCTATTCTTCATTCTCAATGGAGTGATTCTTTGGGATGTTATTGGTGAATTGGGGTTTTGACTTGTTGTTTCTCTGTCATGTTATCTATGTCCTTCATTTTTTTTGTTTATTTCTCTTGTGTCATTTGAAATTTGGTAGGCCTCTAATTCCTAGAGATCTAAATTATCTCCACAGTCGTCTTGAAACTATTCAATTATGGTGAAGTGTGAAGAATACCCTACTAATTTCATATGTGTAGTAAATATATTGTCTCGGTCAAAATATTCAACAAATTTTGCTTCCTTCAAAACTAATTTTTCATGATGTCCCACCAATTCATTTAGGTGAGTTATATGCTTAACAATTAAATTCCCAATTTTCCATGGTAGGAGTATGAATTGTTTTTTCCTCTTATCATGGAAGAAGTGGGCCCAAGTCTTGTATTGTCTACATATTTCTCCAACAAAGAATTTATATGATTTATAAAATGTTAAAATGAAAGGCTTCTCCTTACTACCAAATAACCTAATTACAATAAATTGTTCAGATAATTCATAAACCCCTTTCCTAGAGAAAAAGGAAATTTCTTCCAGGGATAACCTTCATATGTTCTATCCAAATATTAATTTTTTGAATTATGAAATGAAGCTATTATTAACTGGGTATAAACTATATTGAGCTTTATGTCTCTATAGTACCGAATGCCATGCATAGAATGGCTCCAAATTAAAATCAACATGTTTTTCCCATGGAAATTCTTCAAAGATATGGCCATAAGTGATGGAGAAAATGAGGTAAGAAGTCTTGTAAAACTTTTGAGTATTTTTTAGGTTATTTAATTGGAAGGAACTTTCATTTGAGATAAGATAATGCCAATGAATGATGGATTTTTCATGTAGGGCACAATGCATAGAATATATAACATTTATTGATACGAACATAGTAGATTCCAAACCGATAATGTGGGAAAATAACCATGCAAATTATTTGTATGTGTATTTCAATGAAGTTACCTCAATTCTAGAAGTACCAAGGTTTCTAGTCGGATCCTCCAAGAATTTTATCAAATTTCTATTTCCTCCTTTATGTTGCTTCAGAGATTCGATGACTTTATCACTCTTGAATCCCATACTAGGCGCAAGAAGTCATAGAATTTTGGAGAATGCTAAAGGAGATAGAGAAATGGGTTGATGACCTTGAATTTGAATTATTCTTCATTTAGAGATGAATTTGTCTATGCACCATTGAAAAATATATTCCATGTCATTCACCTCCAGAACACATCTTACTAATGTTATTCTTGAGGTCCATATTAGGTTCATTTTATCTTCGTTCAAGGAAAGAGCCTTGTAGTACTTATATGCCCTAGACCACTAGAACTATTGATCTTTATGACCTAGTGTGTTCATTGTATCTCCAAAAAACAACTCCTATACCCCGGACCACTAGAATTGTTGATCTTCATGACCTAGAAGTAAGAGTGGTGTTGATGCAAAACCGACACCCCATATATTTTGAGAGAAGAAAGATAAGGGAGCCAGAAAATCTCTATCATATCTATGATAAGGATATGTTGGGGATGATGAATGCATGGTCCAAGTTCAGATAGTACTTGGTGGGAGGATAATTTGTGGTTAGGTCTGACCACAACAATTTGAGGTATTCCTTGGAGCAGTGGGACTTGAACGAGAGACAACAAAAGTGGGTGAGTACGGTGTAGGAATATTATTTTGACATTGATTATGTAAAGGAAAATAAGAACATAGTTGTTGATGCCATATTTAGGAGACATGTAGCCTTCTCCATGATAGAGATCTCAGTGGAATGGAAGTCCATTCTGTTGGTGGAGTAATCAAAAAATACCTTCATCTATGAGATGATGGATGTTATTATTTAGGATGATAGGTACAGGGCAGTGGATGAAATCATATAATACAAAGACAAAATCTATCTTGTTCCTGAGTCCACACTCAAGGATAATATTTTGAGGGCAGTACATGACGCACCATTGGTAGGGAACCCATGGTATTTGAATACCTACATGAAGGTTACAGAGAGATTTTCTTGGAAGGGTCTCAAGGAGCACATGATTCTATATTTTATAAAGTGGATGAATTGAAACCAGTAGAAGCTTACACACCATGCAGGGTTGCTTAAGCCATTGTCAATTCCTGAGAAGAAATGGGAAAAAATTTCCATGGATTTGATTATAAGTTTGTTAAAGGTTCAGGGAAAGGAATGTATCTACATGGTGGTAGATAGGTTGAAAAAATATGTGTACTTATTTTCCATTCCCTCCGAGTATAGAACATCTTAGGTGGCAAACATATTCTTCAAGGAGGTGTTCAAACTTCATGGTCTTCCGAGGTACATAGTCAATGACTATGACAACAGGTTTCTCAGTGAATTTTGGTAGGAATTGTTTAGGCTAGAAGGAACAGAGTTGACACTAGTACCAATTATAATCCTCTGACAGATGGATAGACCAAGATTGTGAACAAGTGAAGTGAGGGATACCTGTGAAACTATGTGTCAGGAAAATAGAGGGAATGGATGAAGTGGTTGCACCTTGGGAAGCATTAGTATAATACCACTTATCACATATCCATAGGGATGAGTCCCTTTAATAAATTGTATGGTTATGATTCCCCATAATTTGTAGAATTGGCATTTTGGGACAGCAGGGTGTTGAAGTTACTTCTCACACACCTAGGATTTATTTTTCCTAAGGTTATTCCTTGTTTATTAGTCATAATTGGTCATTATCCAATCTCCTGTATTTTAGGGGAGAATATTCCACCTGGAGAATATTCTCTTTCAGTTGACACTTCAATTTGACTAGTTGATTTGATTTTAGATGTTGCATTGGTTTTGTCACCATGCAACATTGGGATCATCACCAACTCACTACTCTTTGTTCAGTCAGTGAATTGAAGACTAGTTGACTAGTTAACTCAGCTAGGTGGCAGTTCACTCCCATAACTACCTGGGAGACTAGACTAGGTAATAGTTTACTCCCGTAACTACTGGTGTGTGCCTATATCACTTTAGAGCACCACTATGGCTCATTATTTACTCATTTATCCTATATATATTGTAAATTATTCACTCTTTGAGTGTGGAATATGGTTAATGAGAATTCTTTCATTCTTTCTATCTTTCTTCGTCTTTCTCAAATTCTCTCTACAAATGTGTGTAGTAATTTCTAGCTAGATTTATTCTGTGTAGGTTCAACACATTTACATGGTATCAGAGTCGATGGACTACTAATAAAAAGCTACACCAAATCATTTTTTGCAAGTACAAAAGATTGAAGACAACAAAAAGACGGATTATTCGTCGGAAATATTTCTCACGCCTCATAACTATTTGGAATGGAAGCCAAAGATTCTACTTCTTCTAAGAAGTAGAGGCTTGTACCAAATAAATATGGCAATGGAAGTAGATCCTAATTCTGTCGATGAGAAAAATGACTTTATCAATAGACAAGATATTGCCATAGGAAGTATCGGCATGTCTATTTCTCCCGAACTTTTCCATCAAGTATATGAAGAATCACAAGGATCAACTCGAAATAAATTATGTACCAGATTGGAGGTTATATTTGGGAATAAAGAATATTGTGAATATTTCATGCAGGAGGTCTAACAGATAGAGCCAGAAGAGAAGCCATCAGAAGATCGAGCCTCTTATTATGAAGAGTCTTCTACAAAAGTATTTGCAGAAATTTGTATTCCATTAATTGAAGATGATGTCTACTCCATTTCAGATTTGTTTTATGAAATTCATGTAGAATATATATGGAATGCATCTTAGGAGTCACATGCAGACACTTTTTCATGCACCATGCATGCATCTCAAGAGTCAAAAAGGGAGCTGCGCACATCAGACGCCATTATGATATTTTCTGAGAAAAATTTGCAGAAACAAATTGGATATTTGAATTCCTCTTGGGAAAATATCCAATTTCAAAAAACAAATCATCTGAAACAGAGTCCGGAAAGTGAAGTTATGTTCGTTTCAAAATAATAAAAAAAATCAACGTTTTTCCAAAAACGGACGCACGATTTTCAAAGTTATATCCAAAATTTATTTGGATATTGTTCATTACAAGAAGAGAAAGTGGATATTTGTGGGAATATCAATGATTCATATACTTCATCATATCCGTGCAAACATCTACATCTTCAAAAAAATCTTCAACGAGCACAAACTTGCACAGTTGCAAGGTCTTCTTGGAGTGAAGGACAAGGTTGCTTAGCAACTGTTTTTTGTTCCTTCTCATTTTATTTTTTTATGCATTGTAATTTGAGGGGGGGGTTTGTTCTCATGAGATTTTCCCTCTTTGTTCATTTATTTCAGTGTATCTTTTGTATTTGGGTACCTAACATGGCCTCGTAGTCGGGACCCATTCTTTATTTTCACCATTGTGATGTTCAGTAGGGGTGTTGGAGTTACTTCACACACACCTAGGATTTATTTTTCCTAAGGTTATTCCTTGTTTATTAGTCATAATTAGTCATTATCTAGTCTCCTATATTTTAGGGGAGAATATT
>JZKD02S0281546.1:33861-51181 GCA_000966675.3 Picea glauca | reverse complement strand
TGGAATATTCTCCCCTAAAATATAGGAGACTGGATAATGACTAATTATGACTAATAAATAAGGAAAAACCTTAGGAAAAAGAAATCCTAGGTGTGTGTGAAGTAACTCCAACATAATTTTGAGAATATAAATTATAAAACTTTTTTGTTTTTTCTCTATCTTTCTTCACAATTCTGTATAGATGTTGCAACCAAAACCTTCACAACCATATAAGATAACATGAATGAAGAGAGTCTCAAAGAAGATTTTCTTCTTATCCCATAGTCAAAGGTCTATTTATTTACAACTTTTTTCAATAAGCTTTCCACCCTCCATTTATCATTTTCTCAACGTTATAGATTCAATTAATCTTGTGATGAAGATTGATTCTAAGATATTTGTATGAAGTCACTTCCTCCAAGTTGTTGTTGACATACATGAAATTAGCATAATTGATATTTTGGATTTAATTTTCATAACCTTCATTTTGATAGTGTTAATAGTCATACTAATGCTAGAGAAAAAAATCCTCAAGAACTTTAGTTGCATGTCGAGGTCATAGGGACTCCTTGCAAAAATTGCATGTCGAGGTCATAGGGACTCCTTGCAAAAAGAACAATATCATCAACTTAAAGAAGATGGTTGAGGACTTTACGAGCTAGAGTGAAGCCAACAAAACTTGCTTCTTCCAAACAAGCCTTTAACTTGTTCATGTGTGTGCCAAAAAGTGCAAAAAACCTTTCTTAATTCTTATATTACAATTAATTTCTTCTAACTAGCCCTCTGTGTTTGTAAACTTGGAAATAAATTTCTTGTACAACCTTACTGCAGTCGCACTCAACTCAAAAGGAACTTTTAACTCTTCTAATCTATTCCAAAGGTTAGCTCTCGTCATTGTGTCAAAATATTTTCTAAAGTCAATGGAACAATATATGAAATTTATTTTATTATTGATACACTACTTCACAATGGTCCTAAGTCTAAAAAGGTGATCCATAGTTAAATGATAGCTTGTATGTTCAGCTTCTCCTCTGGTTCTTTTTTGTGGCTTTCTAGTCATAGGTTGATCTTATTTTCAAAAATAATTCCATATAACTTCACTAAAAGGAGGCTAATCATAATGGACCTATTATTAGAGGGATTGTTTTTATCTTCACTTTTAAAAATATGTACAATGAGAAGTCCATAGTGTAGAGAAACCTTATGGATTGCTACACTGAATAGCTTGTGGATATGAAGGATGATGCTAAACCCTCCAATTTTTAAGTTTTCTTCTTGGTAAACTTTTATGTCCTTAACTTTTCTTTTTGAAAGCAGCATAACCCAAACTCTACGACTTTTATAAAAACTTATTTTCTTGAGTTACTCAAGTCAGATAAGATATGCGAGAACTTGGTCACGAGGGATAGCTCGCATGGCAAAGACGTGCGCACACTCTCCCAGGTTGGGGAGAGGTCACGAATTCTAGCCTAGCTACGAGTCCCTCAGGCTGCTGCTTTTCACCCCATATCATCCACTATGTGGGGAAGTATCGAGGTGGGTTCCCAGCGGATTAACTTCCATCGCGAAAAAAAAGATAGAACTCTGTTTACCTATTTGCGTTAATGCATATGGCACACGGGCCCCGTCACTTGTGAGTCCTAGACTGTCCGTGGAGCTATCCAGTAAGCATGTGACCCCAAGAGGGGAACTTAAATTTCTCACATAAATCAAAAGCTGTCTGTCTAAATCATACAGCCCATCCTGGAGACCGTAGCCTTTGTCTTGTAATAGCGTGTGTGTCTTCCCAATAAGACCAAATGATTAAAAGGCCTATCGAGCGGACATCAGCATCATGGGGAGGTTGAGGTCATGACAGTAGGTGCCTGATCTTGTTTTTTCCTCTCCAGAAATGGAAGAATGACAATTGTAAGACGACTATGCACTCTGCGAAGCCGTGGATTTTAGTGGCAAGACACCCCACCTGAACGGGCAACGGCCGCCCGGCACGTCAACAACTGCCCAGTGCCCATCTTTTGGCACTTTATCGAAATACATGCGGGTATAGCGGCAGGTCGCATGATAGAATTTCCGTGGCATCTGTACGGAATGTTACAGGATTGAATTTCATGGCATTTAGAAATACAATTTAGATAATAGAAAATAGGTTTTTCTCTAAATTTATATCATTTCATTTTAATAAAAAAATCTAAAAAATAAAAATTTAACTAACAATTAATATCATAAGTTATATTTCATAGATTATATCTGAAAAGTTTGGAAATTTTCCATTTAAACAATGGAAAAGTAAATAATTTAATAATTTAAATATTTTTAAGATTTTGGGTTGCTTTATAATCTTTTTTAAAACATGGTAGAGGAGTTATGTCTATATAACTTTGATTTATGAAAATATGTTGAATATTTTAATTTTTACGATAATAAATGTAATGCAAATACTTAGTAGTGATGTATATAGTTACGTGCAAATTAGTATGTGTGTCATTAGATATCTACTAGTAAATTTAATGGTATTTCATCTATATATAAGTTATAGTTTAATTTGTGTATTAAATTAGTATTTTGTAAGTAGTTTATATTAATGATTGATTGTTTTGTTTTTTATGAGGAGAATATTTGTTAGATTTTTTTTTTAAGAACCTCGGCATAAATTTTAATAATATGACATAAACTTATGCCATGTATCAAGGAGTATTATTAGTTAATGGATAACAGTTAAATCGTATCATAATTGTAGGGGATTCAAAAAAAAAAAATTCATCATTTTGCTATGGGAACCACTCCAAAGAATATCAAGTTATAAGGAATTATAGATACGACCAAATCGCTCATGTCCCCCATACAAGAAAATTTTTTCCACTTTCTCCGTTAAAATAATGAAGCAGCTAACAATATGGAAAATCGGGCAATTGGTATGGCCCCTAGACATATGAAAGTTCAGGGGTGGGTCCTCTTCGTAGCCCCTCCTTAATGACTCGATCCCACGTCTTCTTAGCGCCACCTGGCTCCAGGATTTTCATGGCTAGACACCTGGAGGGCTCATGCAGGTTCGAAATATCCTTAAAGGAGCAGGGAAGTACTCCCAATATCTCCTGGTTTATGGGAAATCACAGGAAAAGCTCGTTCTCAGTCACATCCATGGCAAAGATCGGCCTCTCCGCGAACTTCCCTCGTGGGATTCCTTGTTACAAAATACATCGCAGCAACAGGCCAGCCAATACAACACCTGATCTGAGGATAAATGAAAAGACTATCATCATGAAGTTCCATGTGGAGACTCAACCTGTACATGCCACCTCAACATCTGAAAGACAGTTGATCTGTGAGATAATTCGAAGTTGTTTGTATTCATGCACAAGGTAATTCTAAACCACGATAAATACAAAAGCTTGCTTCTATTCCCCCATTATCGTCAGCTCCATCTCCCTCTCAAGGAGTCAACAGTCCCGCTTCCGATCTTAGCAGAGAGAGAGAAATCTTTGCAAATTTTGTTGATCGAGAAGAAATTAGGCTGGTATGGTTCCTCTAGTAAACTAGGAAATTACAATTTGAATCGTGTTGGTGTTATAGTCCCTGGTCAAATTGATTTAAGTGGTGTATCTCTCACCATGGCTCATGAGAATGCTCAGCAGCAAGCTCGGGTGAATTTGGAGGACAAACTGGTGGATGATAATTTCACCACCACTCAACGACTCTCTCTCAAAATTGATTGCCACAACTCAACCCTCTCTTTCACTTTGGAAACGCTAGCTTAGCACCAATCGCTAATCGGACAACTGCAAGATGAATTCGATTTCCTTCGTTGGCAAGGGGAGACAATGAAAGCTAGGTTGGACGTGAGAGATGCTTCTCCAAGCTCTTCAGTGTAGATTCAGAATGAGGAAGCCGACAGTAGACCAAGATCCAGTGAAGACCTCCCAAACTTGAATGTGGCTCTAGAGCCACCTCCTGATGAAGACTTCGTAAAAAATGAATAGTAAGGTAGAAATTTGAATTTGTAAGCCTTAGTAAGGTGTTGTATCACCATTTTTTAATAGTCTCAATATAGGAACACCTTTGGATGTAACTAGTTCCACTTGAAAGAAATCTAGGAACATTTTTTCTTGTAACTGACATAATTATATAGCTGGACTACCCTTCTTACCAGCTTTTGCCTTTGTAACTAGTGACCTTGGTCCTGCCTTTTTTATAAATACACTCTTCTCCACTTTATGTAAAAAAAAAATAATAGATTATATTTTAAAATTTATTCTATGTAAGAAATTGTTAAAATTTATGTGAATGCGATAAAAAATATTAAGTTACAAAATTTTAATTAGAAATTAATAAACATTATAATAATAATAATAATCTAATTTTAAGATTATGGTCAAGTTAGAACCTAAAAGTATATATACCCTATTCCCTAGTTTCTTTGAATTTAAATTTAAATTTTTAAATTTTTAAAGAAGAAATATATGTTGTTAACTATTAAACCCACTCAAATTATATATGATTTATATATTTATAATAAATTAATAAAAATTATACATATTAAAATATACATGAAATATAAAATATTTCAATTTAAAAATATTGTTTACATAATTAAATATTACAATTTCTATTAAATCAAATTAAATGAATTCCATGCAATTTGAATGAAAAGATTGAGTATGTCACTTATTAAAGCTATTGGAATTGAATGAAAAAATTGGAATTTGACTGGTAAAAATTGCACCGATAAGATATTTTTTCTATTAAACATAAATTTTTTTTTAATTAATTAATAATGATAAAAAAAAATTGATTAAATTAATTTTTTTAAGGTTAATTTTTTTTAAAACCATCATTATCGATCATGTTAATCTAAAATATTTGCAATTTTTCAAAATTGATTTCGAAATGATATAGCCTCCTCTCGTCCATTGATTTTTAAGTGTCTTGGGTTTCCCATTCTTTGGAAAAAAAATTGAGTTCCCTCCAACTAAATTTTTATTTCTTTACATATCTATATAAGAGATTTTGGTTTATTGTGATCATTTGTATTTGTGTTTCTTGACATATCTATATAAGAGATTTTGGTTTATTGTGATTATTATAATATGGATCAATAATTTTAATTGTTTAGGGGTATTTTTATTTCTACACTTTTCGACAAGTCTTTGACATGATTGACATGATTTTTATATTTTTTAATTTCTACTATACTTTTGTGAGCATGAGTCACTTCTTGGAGTAATCAAATTTCCTAGATGAAGATTTTAAATACAAATGGCAAATATGCTCGCAACACATCTATGATTACTTTAACCTATGATTACTTTAACTGCTCAAAATTATTGTCAAAAAATCCAAACATTTGAAAAATAATTCAATACATTTCACAAAAATTCAAAACATCTACAAAACAATCAACACATCTAAGAAAAATAAAAAAAACCTAGTTGTTAGGGTTCTTTCCCTAGCCGTTCATCTGCATGCTTGGAGTCGTGTGGCAAAATCGCTGAAATCCATTAGTTATTCATCTTCACTTCTCATCGCTCCCATTGGAGTGATTTCACATAACATAGTGGACATGGGGTTATGTGTTTGAACCGGTGACTTCACATAACATAGTGGCATTGAAATCCATTAGGTATTCATCTTCGCTTCTCATCGCTCCCACTAGAGTGACTTCACATAATGGAGTGGACATGGGGTTATGTGTTTGAACTGATGACTTCACATAACAGAGTGGACATGGGGTTATGTGTGCACGAGTCATGATATGCAACCACAAGTTCGACCACTACCTCAAGATGCCCCCATGGCTCCGAGTTAGGCCTTCACGGGAATTGAACCTTGCCCAACAGTGGAAAACTCCCAACTTTTCACCATTGAATAGCTAGTCATCTTAATTCATCATCTTCCTTTCATTTGGGAGATGATATTAAATCTAAAACTCCTCACAAAATGATATCTCTTAGTTAAATGAAAAGCATACCACACTTCACACTCATAAAAACCAAAATGAAAGGTTTACACACTTCACACATCACAAAGTTCACCATTAAATTAATCACAATAAAATGGAATCATTACTAATCACTTAATATGTATTCCTATCCATAGAAAAAATATTAAAAATTAAAAATTTATATTTAAATGTAAAGTCAACATTCTTATAAATTATTATTAAACTTGGATTATATAATTTTAACTATTATTATCTACAATTTCATTATTTTTTATAAATTTTTTACCAGATTTTAACCCCAACAAAAAAAACTTGGATTTTATAATCTTAACCACCATTATCTACAGTTTTAACGAGATTTTAACCAAAAAAATAATTCAAAATAAATAAATAAAAATAAGAAAAAAAGGTTAATAGCGTTAAAAATGAAACTAAATTTTAACGCTGTCACAGCGTCATCCATTTCAAAGGGGTCGGACCTGTGCTAAGTACGCTTTTCCCATCATCTGATACAGCCACATGGCGGTGCACGGAGTACTTCGGACGCGACATGAGAGACTGTTATTAACTCTATTATTCAACGAACGTTACGTCGCCCACTGAAAAGGGTGGTCCCTCTTCTAAGTACGCTTTTCCCACCATCTGCAATAGCCACACGGCGTTGATTATTTGCGGGTTGAGAAGTGACGTAAGAGTGATCGACAAAGTCACACAGAAATACAGATTTGGGTGAATGATTGACGAGAAAAATGGACCATTGCATTCAGGGATGTAAAACCGTCAGACACGTTTAAAACCCTTGCAAATTCGTCATAAAAGTTCTTTAAAAACATTAATTTGTTGTAACAGTCAAATTTGACGGATGAAATTGATTTCAAATTCCAATACTCATTGCAGTCCTGTAGAGTGACATGAGCCTGAGGTTGGAGGAGGCGATTATTAGAATCCAGATGTGCTAAAGGATCTGCGATCAATAATCAGCCTTTGCGATCAATAATCAGCCTGCTCAGCCTGCTGCAGCAGGTGGTATATACATTGTTGGATATATCTTGGTGTATATACTAAGATAATTGGATGCTATATATACCAGCATCCGCAGCATTAAAGCCTACTCAGCAAGTTGGTTATTGATCGTCCTGAAGGATCAACCCAAACTAAAAGCAGGTTATTTTGCTCGGCTAGGAGTTTAAAGCCTGAATAGCTCTTAAAAATTCTGAACTTTTAAAAAAATCTTATTTAAAATTAGAAAATTTGTAGAGAAATGATCACTTCATTATTCTAATCAACATAAGGAATTTCTATACCACACTTACAATAGAAGGTTTCCATAGAGGAAGTGTTTTTCATCTTCAGCCCTCCTAGTGTCAAAAAGATGGAAGATTCTTTCATCTCAAGGTGTTTTGATAATTGTCCAATGCTCAGTTTAGCTCGTGAGAGTCAAGACTCAAAACTCAAAACTCAGAGACTCCGTTGGGAAGTGTCACTTGAAAACTTTCTCTAGTTATCAACGCTCATACCATATTACCAACAATTCCACTTAAATGTTCTAACACAACTCTATCATTAATTAAAAACATATAGAACTCTGCAATGCATGATTACGTACATTTTCTTAAAAGATTTATACACAATTCATGACAGTATTATACACACAACATAAATAACATAAACCCATGACATGAATTGCATAAATATAATTGCAAACGTGATTTAACACACAACTGGAATTATCTTTTGAATAAAAAACACCAACTATACGCAGACCTTCCACGTTCCTCTCAGTCTTAGACCGCATTGTTCATAATCTCAACAGTGGATCATCCCCGAGCTAGGGCTAAACTCCACTTGGCTAAGGGTTCCCAACCATGCTAAGGTATCTCACTCCACAAGAACTCAGTCACAGGTAACTCAAACACAGGTGACTCAATTACTGGAAATTCCATCACAGATGTCAATTCACACTGATAACATACAGTCTCTTATTCCTAACATGCTTGTCCCACTCCAAGAAGTGTGCCCCTCCTCTGCTCAATAGTCCTTCAGTTTTCCCACTTCCCTTGCAAGGCTTCAACAATAGGCCGAACATGAAGTCTCAGAGCCCTTTCACTGTAGTTTGATACCTCGGGAAATAATTCCCAGCAATTCTCTCACTTGGAGAGAATGCAATCTTCCACATGCCTGACAACTCGCCTCTTCAATCCAACGTTCCTCATGCCTGACAACCCACCTCCTCAATTTATCTCTCAAATCTAAGTCATACACAGGTATCTACGACAATATTCAACATACTGATCACAGTAACCATCAAGCTCAATACAGTGACAAATCGGTTCACTCATTGAACAGTTCTATGATAGAACAGTCTGCTCGATGGAAGAATAGTCGACTCACCTCCCCGCTCGTGATGGTTGAATAAATGAATGATGAATGCCAAAATGGACTAAGTCCAAACCATTTGACTGTATGTTTCCAACTTGAAACATGTCATGTTCAGAACTGTTTTTAGCCACTTGTCCCCTCCCCAGGACTTAGGATATAATATTATATCCTTACTTTATACTTTTTAAGAGATATTAATAAAATATTCATTTTTGTCTTTAAGCCCCTTTATCCTAGCCCCCTTGACCTCAACGAGTGGAGTTTGATCCCCCCGAACTCTTTTACATGGTTGGTCTATCACACGGATGTATTTTCATCAATTTGCATATGATTACATTTACATCTCAATACATAAATACCGATCTTCTGCATAGAGGCTCACCCGCCTCAAAATAAACAATCCACACACTTAAAATTGGTGCACACGGAACTTCTGGGCTGCGTGCACTCTTTTCTCAGTGTGCCAACCTCACGCCCTTTCACCGGTGTGCGTTACATCATGAATTATATACAAAAGGCCTCTCTTCCCTTCAAAAACTTGCGCACTAAACCAGTGCGCGCTAATTCCAAGGTTGTGCAGCTATTCCTTCAATACACCGTCCTTTCTCATTAACACTTGTGCACACTACATTCATTAAGTTGTTTTACTTTTAGTGTGCCATACTTGTGTATTTACACATGTGCACACCAAACATTAAAATGTGTGTTGTTTAATTCTACCACTACACACACTCCTTTGATATGAGTTTTTCACACACTAGCTTAATGCGTGTAGAACCAAATCAATCGCTTGTTATTTCAGCTCACCAACTTATAAGTAAAGTACAATTACATTGATATTTACACTTGGGGATCGACCTAGGGTTATTACAATCCCCTCCCCCTTATTTATACACTATCTTCAGTGTAGTATATACACATGTACAATCAAGATTTCAAAAATTCTAAAAAAGGTGCGGACCTATTCTCTCTGCATAGTGTCTTCATGCTCCCAGGTTGCATCCTCAGGACCGTATCAGGTCCATTGGACCTTTACTCTCCCTATGGCTCGATTCTAGAGATGCTTGATCTTCTAATCCAATATGCACACCAAATTCACTTGAAAATTGTCTTCTTACTCCACCTGAATCACATTCTAATCAATAACATTATTAGTATAAGGTATATATATTTTAATCAATGATACATGGAATACATTATGAATATTCATTGATGCAGGCAAGACAAACATATATGCCATAGGCCCAATCCTTTCCAGGATTTCAAATGGTCCACAAAACCGCACTGCCAGCTTTGAACAATTTCCCAACTTAAGGGCACTTTTGTTGGCCTTTAATTTCAGGAACACATGATCTCACACATTAAATTCCCTATGATTTATGCCCTTATTAGCATAACTTTTCTTCATGTCCTGCGCAACCTTTAAATTCTGCTTAATTTTTATCATATGCTCTTCCATTTCTCTGAGTAGTTCTGGCCCAACTACTGCACAGTCTGTTGGGTTGTCCCAACTGACTGGTGTGTTGCATTTTCTACCATAGAGTGTCTCAAATGGGCTCATCTTCAAGGATTCTTGGTACCCATTGTTCTAATCAAACTCTACCAAGTGTAGTTAATCCTCCCATTTGGATGGTTTATCCATGACATACATCCTCAGCATATATTTAATTACTTGATTCACCCTTTATGTCTTCCCATCTGACTTTGGATGATAAGTTGTGCTAAAATGCGGATTTGTTCCAAATCCATTGAATAATCCTTGCCAAAATTTTGAAGTAAACTTTGGATCTATATCAGACACAATTGTCTTGGGCATTCCATGCAATCGAACTATTTCTCTCAGATAGATATCAACTATGTTAGCTTCCTTGTGAGTGAGATTTACTAGAATAAAATGGGCATCTTTTGTAAGATTTTCCACCACCACCATGATGAAATCATGCTTCCTGTTAGTTCTGGGTAGCTTAGTGATAAAATCCAATGTTACCACTTCCCACTTCCAGTCAGGAATGGATAAGGGCTGTAGAAATCCAGCTGGATGTCTATGCTCATCATTGACCTTTTGACATTTCAAACACTTGGAAATAAACTCAACAACTTCTTTCTTTATTCCTGGTCAACAATATTGACTCTTGACAACTGTAATAGATTTTTGGTAAACTGGGTGTCTAACATAAGGTACATTATGCATTTCTCCCAATATCAGATTTTTCAATTCTTAAGACTTAGGCAAATAAATTTTTCCTCTGTATCTGATAATTTCATCACCTTCCAACTTATAGTCTTCAAATTTTTGCTGTAAATTACCTTGTTGAAGTTTTTCTTTTAACTCCATATATTTTTGGTCTGATTCTACAGCTTCTAAAATTTTACCTTTCAAGCTTGATTGACACATGCTAATGGTTGTAGCATGCATCTCATGTACCCTCATGTTCAACCACCTTGTTCTCTTTACCTTTGATATGCTTTATATCAAAATCATATTCACTGATGAAGTCTAACCATTTGCTTTGCCTAACATTCAGGGTTGGTTTATCAAACAAATATTTTAGACCACTATGGTCTGTCTTCAATTCAAATGTTTTCCCCATAAGGTAGTGCCTCCACATATTCAAGGCATGCACTATGGATGTCAACTCCAAATCATGATTTGCATAGTTTCTTTCATGCTCCTTCATCTTCCTTGATCCATAACACACAACATATCCATTTTGAATAAGGACTCCACCAAGTCCCTCCTTACATGCATCAGTTCATACAATGAAATCTTCATTTCGATCAACAATCCTCAATATTGGAGCTCTTGTTAGTAAATGCTTCAAGTGTTGGAAATTCCTTTTACAATCCAATGTACACTCAAACGTCACAACTTTCTTCTACAAAGAAGTAATTGGATGTGCAATCCTTGAGAATCCCTCAATGAATCTTCTGTAGTAACCTGCAAAACCCATGGATGATCTTACCTTAGATACATTCCTTGGTATTGGCCAATTTTCAATGGCTCTCATCTTTTCTGGATCTACTACTATACCCTCCTTGGAGATGATATGGCCCAAATAATGGATTTGTTTATGGTAAAATGAGCACTTGCTCAATTTTCCATACAATTGATGCTCCCTTAAAACCTGTAGCACCATTCTCAAGTGTTTCTCATTCTCTTCTTCAGACTTAGAATATATCATAATGTCATCCAAAAAGACAATGACAAACTTGTCCAAGTAATTTCTGAATACACCATTCATGAGACACATGAAGACAACTGATGTGTTTGTTAACCCAAAGGGAACCACTGTGAACTCATAATGGCCATACCTTTTTTTGAAAGTAGTATTGTTGATGTCTTCTTCTTTAATTCTTACCTGATGCTATCCTGACCTGAGATCAATCTTGGAGAATATTTTTGCATCTTTCAGCTGATAAAAAATATCATCTATTCTCGGTAAAGGATACTTGTTCTTCATAGTTACTTTGTCCAACTGCCTAAAATCTATACGAAGTCTCAAGGTTCCATCCGTTTTTTTTACAAACAATACTGGGGCACCCCAAGGTGACACACTTGGGTGTATATACCCCTTTCTAAAAATCTCTTCAAGCTGCATTTGCAATTCCTTCAATTCGGGTGTACTCATCCTATAAGGAGTCTTAGATATTGAAGCTTGTCCAGGCATTAGATTGATAGAGAAGTAAATATATCTTTTAGGTGGAAATCCTAGTATCTCCTTGAATACATTTTCACACTCTTTCAAGACTACGCAGTATTCAATGTATGACACTTTATCCCTAAGTGTCTCTTCCATCTGTGCAACAAAAAATTGGCACCCTTTCATGTAACTCTTCTTCAGTTGCAAAGATGAAGCTTCTCTGGCAGTCACTGCTCTAGGAATCCCTTGTGTTGTTCTTAAGTTGTCTTCCTCATCCAAGAAAGTAAATGCTTTTCTATAACAATCTAGGACAACATGGTGTTGATCCAACCAATCCATACCAATTAGACAATCATAGGAACCTAAAGGTATAATATTCAAATCTACACTAGTGTCCAGTCCATTCAGGTTCATTGAACATACCTTAATCATCTCACTAATCTTTCTTTTAGGTCATGTGGCTAGTTGTACCATCCAAGGTTTTATGAACTTGCTTCTTGGTAAATGAAACCTTTCCACCATCATAGGATCTAGATAACTATGACTAGCTCATGAATCAATTAAAATAGCAATGGGTTGATTCTTTATCTTACCTTCAACTGAATCAATCATATGTGATTGAAACTCAACTTGTTTGTTTTCCAAGGCTGCATAAATCTTAGGTACACTTGTTTGTTTGTCTTCTATTGTTTCAGCTTACTACGCACTGTGAGAAGTCTTCACTCTTTCACTCCTACACGAGAAATCTCTATACATGTGATCTCCCTTACAACCCCAACATTGAATAGATTGTTTCATTGACCTTTGTCCCAATGGCTCTGTCATTCTTTCATTCTTTAGTAGTTGGTTGTTCTTGATAGTTATTTATGAAGAATGGTAGGTTAGTCCCCTTATTCCTCGGTTCCATATTACTTTTCTTCTTGTCTTCCAAATCTTTCTAGTAAGATGCTTTCCCTTTATTCTGATCATAAAGGCACTTAGACCTTCTTATAGTTTCCTCTAATGTTTTGGGATCATCATATTGTATTCTGTCACTGATAAATGGTGGCATCCCACTCAAATATCTATGAATATTCACTTGCTCATATTTGATGAAAGAAACATATTTCAGTTGTTCTAAAAACCTTATTTCATACTCATCTATAGTCATAATCCCAAGATTGAGTATGAGTATGAGTAGGTATGACTACAGATGAGAACTTTCTCATCTTTGATGAAAGAAACATATTTCAGTTGTTCTACAAACCTTATTTCATACTCATGTATAGTCATCCTCCCAAGCTCAAGTATTTCCTTTGAAAATATCTCTTGAATTGTCTCCAGGTCACTTTCTTCTCATCAATGTGTTGTACTTGCACATATTGGTCCCACCACATTGATGGTTTTCCCTTGAGTTGGTAAATAGCAATTCTACCCTCTTCCAGTGAAGAGTAATTGTGCAATTGGATATACTTTCTCATACTTAGCAACCAAGTTTCTACATCCTCATCCTTCCTATGGTCACCATCAAAAGTAGGAGGTTTTATTTTATTCATTTCTCCCTGTAGTTCATCCACTCTAGTCTTCTTAGGTTTCTTAATAGGACTTGAACTACTACACACTCTCCTACTAGAATGTTTTGGAGAGTGATGGTGTTGTCTATCAACACTTATGTTGTGCACTAATCTTCCGCTCTTATCATGGGACCTATAGTTTCTTGATCTTCTTGACTTAGTCTGCTTATCCATTTTATTCTCAATTATGTTCAAGCTCTGCATCAACTTAATGTTGAAGTCTTCCTGCATATCCTTAGCTTTCATAAGCCTCTCATTGTCAACTTTATGACTCAGAACATCCCTTTGCAATCTCTTTATGGTTTCCATCAAGTTCATGATTTATTCCTTACCTTCTCCATGTGCATTGTAATTTGTACCTTCATTACCCATATGGACATACATTCCTCTGTTCTGTTCTTCATGACTGAAAAATCCCTTGCACATATTCCATGATTCTCTACTTGTGCTGATCCTGCTTGATCTGATGTTGTTGGCTCTACAAAATGTGCAACCAACAAAATTTGTTAGGCTAGAAAATTTAACAAATCATGAAATGATGTACAATTATGTTTTCATACAACAACATAATTCTTTCTTCTGATTTCTTAGGAAGTTGACTTCTCGGTCATCTTCATGCACACAATTATACTTCATATTTAGCCTACACTTATTTGTGTACACAATGCTAAATATGTAGCACATTCACCGCACACCACTATCCAATGTGCATATTTTTTTTCATGCACCAATCTCTATTGAACACAATTCCTATGCCACGCAACAATACTCTACACATATTACCAGCACTACACCACACTACTTCATGGTTAAGTATTTTCATACTGCATGCTAGTAATTATACCTTAGAGCCATGTGATTATGCACGCACAATCATACCATAGTTGCACATGCACGAACAATTCAAACTATGTTCTACAAATAATCCAAGCGCACATCTTGTGCATCACACTATGACACAATCTTTCATCTTGCAAGGACAAACTTAGTGCATTTTATCGTGCACACACACACACACACACACACACACACACATATATTGTGCACGATAGATGTTATACTTGGCACAATGCCACACTTTAGTGCATATACCCTGCACATCCTTATTGTATGCGCAACGCCGAATATCCAATGTACAGGCATGTGCATCTTATTCTCTTGCACATCATTTCTACTTAGTGCGCACACTTCTCTCGACACTTAACTGATTTTTCCATAATTTTCGCTGCATAAATTGGGGCTTTTTCCCGATTATCAACCAATTTTCCACCATGGACATTATGCATATATGAAATTTGTTCAATTCCACTCTCATACACTTAAATTCAACCTCTACATGACAATCCTTGAGTGTGATAGTGGTTGACATATCTGGTGCGAATTTCCCCAAATCCTTCATAAATTTAGAAACAAAAATTGGGGATTTTACCCAATTCCTCTCAATTGCTTCAAATTTCCATCATGGACACAATAAAAGTTGAAAATTTGGCCACTCCCAAATTCAATTCTCTATGAAAATTGCTTTGACATGATGGTATCTTGGCCCATCCAGGCTTAGTGTTGTAGATTGTGCTCTGATACCATATTGTAACACCCCCAGACTCTCGTTGGGGAGTGTCACTTGAAAACTTTCTCTAGTCATTAGCTCTGATACCATATTACAAGCAATTCCACTTAAATTGCTCTGGCACAACTCTTTCATTAATTAAAAACATATAAAACTCTGCAATGCATGATTATGTACATTTTCTTGACAAATTTATAAACAATTCATGATAGAATTATACACACAACATAAATAACATAAACCATAACAAAAATTGCATAAATATAATTGCAAACATGATTTAACACACAATTGGCACTTATCTTTTGAATAAAAGACACCAATTGTGGACAGACTTTCCACGTTCCTCCCAGCCTTAGACCGCACTATTCATAATCTCAACAATGGTTTACCCCCGAGCCGGGGTTAAACTCCACTTGGGTAAAGGTTCCCAACCAGGCTAAGGTATCTCACTCCATAGGAACTCAGTCACAGGTAAATCAGAAACAAGTGATTCAATTACTAGAAATTACGTCACAGATGTCAATTCACACTGACAACCTACAATCTCTCATTCCCCGCATGCCTATCCCACCCCAAGAAGTGTGCCCTTTATCTTATCAACAGTCCTTTGGATGCCCAAATTCCTTTCTAGGGCTTCAACAATAGGCCAAACATGAAGTCTCAGACCCCTTTCGTTGCAATTTAACACCTCAAGAAATAATTCCCAACAATTCTCTCACCTAGAGAGAATGCAATATTCCATGAGCCTAATAACCCACCTCTTCAATCCAACATTTCATGGGCCTAACAAACCACCTGCTCTATTTATCTCTCCAAGATAATTCATACATAAGTATCTATGACAATATTCAACATACTGATCACAGTAACCATCAGGCTCATTATAGTAACAAACTGATTCACTCAATGAACAATTCTATGACAGAACAGTCTGCTCGATGGAATAATAGTCGACTCACCTCCATGCTCGTGATGGTTGAATCAATGAATGATGAATGTTGGAATGTACTAAGTCCAAACCATTTGATTGCATGTTCCCAATTTGACACTTGTAATGTTGAGAATTGCGTTTATCCACTTTTCCCATCCCTAGGACATAGGATATAATATTATATCCTTACTTTACACTTTTTAAAAAATATTAATAAAATATTCAATTTTGGCTTTGAGCCCCTTTAACCCAGCCCCCTTGACCTCAAATAGTGGAGTTAAATTCCCCCGAACTCTTTTACGTGGTCGATCTGCCGCAGGGATGTATTTTCATTAATTTGCATATGATTACATTTACATATCATTATAGAAATATTGATCTTTTACATATAGGCTCACCAACCTCAAAATAAACAGTCATGTTGGTTTCCCCAACTAACAATTATTTTACCTTGAAATGTAGAGTTATCTATAAAATTGCTCACTGCTTAGTATGATGTGTTCATCAGATTGATAGATTGTTTGCAAATATGTTGCTTAAATGATTTTGTTTGGTTTTATGTAACCATTTGTCTTTACGGTTCTCTTTTGTATGCTTGCTTTTGTGTCGTTTTGGATTTGAATGTGTTATGTTTTCATATTTATCCTTAATTTCATGACTGCAAAGCATGCAATTAATAATTACTCTCATGGATTTGCCTGGTGAATTCTTTGTACCATGTCGACATACCTACCTTGTTTTGAATGATGAATATTTTTGACAAGTATCAGTTTTCATTTATAGGAGGATATTATCATTCTATGGTGGTTAATGGAACATTTGAACACATTTCACAAACCTCCAAGTGTTCTTGGGAAAAATACCCTACAAACTAGCAAACTAGGGCCAGGCTTGCATGCAGATGTTGACCGAAAATAAATTACTTTTAACCTACAACCCAAGATAAAAACCCCTCTTTCACAGTAACTACATGAAGAGAATCACTAACCTTTTTACCGGCGTTTGATGTAGATTCTCCGTTGTGATTTGACCACTTGCTTGCACTGCTCCTTCCACAGATAACCTGCAATCAAGACAAATACCAACTATGCATGCATGCTACTTTCCTACTCAAGGGTTAGAAATCAAACACAAATTCATCAAATCATAGATAACTTGTGCATTGGGATGGGAAAAATATTCTTTTTATTAATAACAATGAATCAACTTACAATCAAAGTCGAGACCGGCCACTTCTCCTTGAACCTGATCCTAGGCTCCTCTTCTTTGTCCTCCAACTGCTTTGCGTTAATTCTCCTTTGGCTTGAGGAAAGGCTAAAGGGTTGGGAC
>JZKD02S0281546.1:20825-33315 GCA_000966675.3 Picea glauca | reverse complement strand
CTCAGACAACATATATGTTAATCATAAGTCTACGAAGCAGGAGGCAACACAAACTCTCCATATGTTTGGAAGAGTAACCAAACGGTGGAGGACACAACTCTATATAGCAAGAAAATATTCCTAAGGTCGTACTACATCCCATAGTTTGATAATCAAATGGACAGATGTGTTTTATCCAAGGGCAACTCATGATGCTGCCAATAAAGAAAATACCTTTCCCATCCTCTTTTTGGGGTATATTTGATTTTTTTGTTCTTTTTGATAATTTTTGAAAAAGAATAAAGGAATATTACGTTACAATGGAGGAACGAGTACTGCAAACAAACAAGCTCAAGGCACAAGGACAAGACTGATGTTCTGGAAAAATGATACTCGGGAAAAAATCCTCCAGCGGCCAAAGGTGCTAAGACGCAGAAGCAAACTGTCACAAGGCTGATGGATAAGGTATGCAAATGCAGTTGATAGAACACACAATGGTAACGTCCTTCGATGTAATTTTAACGAGCCCAGAGAAGGTCAACTCAGTGGTTTTTCATATTTAGAGAGTCTGAAAAAGCATAAAAGGAGACTCCACTAGGGTACCTTTTTCGACAATAGTCTAGTCAGTTCGAAAAAGGGATAAACTAGCATCGATTAGACGTCAATTCAAAACCATTTTAATGAGTGTGACAAGGACAAGATCACTCGGCTATTTTTTCACTTTTAAGGAGTCTGAAAAAAGCTTAACTATGGAATCCGTCAGGAATATTCTTCTAGACCAATTTAACGAGTGTGAAAGAATAAGGTCACTCGACGATCTTTTCAATTTTAGGGAGTTTGAAAAGAGCTTAACTATGGACTCCCTGGGGGTTTCCTTTTCGTAAATTTAGTCCCTCAGGCCCGAAAAAGGAATAAAATTATACCTAAGAGTACTCTTCTAAAGAATGGGAATTCGATAGAGTATACCTTTGTTCGTACAGTTGACCGTCCCGACCGAAAAAGGGGTAAACTACCGCCGAACAGACGTGACTTCAAATTTCAGTTTAACGAGCATGAAAGGCCACAAGATCGCTCAGAAATATTTTCATGTTTAAAGGGTCTGAAAAGGGCTTAAAAGAAGACCCTTTTAAGGAACATTCTTCTGGACCAATTTAACGAGTGTGAAGAAACAAGGTCACTCGACAATCTTTTCATCTTCAAGGAGTCTGAAAAGGGCTTAAAGAAGACTCCATAATGGTTACTTTTCTTAGTTAATATGGACGAGATCGAAAATCATAAATGCAATCTTGCCAGATGTTGCTTTCGGATCTCAAAGCGAGCTTGAAGAACAACAAAGTTAGCTCATGATAGACTCTTTGTGGGTCGATGCCTGGCATCTCCTCGGGGGAGTTGTATGCTCCGACGAAAACATTGTCTATGACGCCAGGGGTTCTGGAGATATTGATAGGTATCATTTAAGCAATGGTTTCCATATGACCCTTAGCATAGATCTTGTGTGTAGCTAAGGGATTAGTATGACAAGACCTATCTCCAGTCATAGTCACGGTGAATTCTCCTGCTTCGATTCAGCTTAACTTTGGGAGGAAATATGATCTGTGATGAAGATTGTCCCAAGGTTTGTCTAGACTAGTCATTGCGTCGATTAATTCTTTTTTATAGGGCAAGACTAAGTCTAACGAGTCGACGTTAGCGAGAGAACCCTGAGCCCAAATAGGCTCTAGAAGTGGATCTAACTCTTGTGCAAGAGTCGGATCAGGGATGGCTGAAGCTTGCTGGACTAAAGAGTACACTACCTCAGCAGTAGACAAGGGCATGGAGATGCCTGGGTGCCCTATCTCATCCATCGTGGTTGATCCAAGGATCCTCAAAGTAAGTCATGCGGAACGACGAAACTTGAAAAATATCAACCTTATGGTGATTAGATATAAATCTTACATCGTCATGAGGAGGTGGGTAATCGAAGGTACCCATCAAGGCCGGGCACAAACCAACTCCTACATTAAGGACACCTGGTTGAGGATTATCAATCATGGGGACCATGGATGCCCCCAAAGCTGGGTCGGGTCTGGAGAAAGACAGTTGATCGATGGTCACTATCTGGCCCTCGTGTGGAAACAACAAGACTCGGAAAACTGTAGCAACCACAACTTTCATAGCATAAGTCCAACTCTGACCTAACAAGAGGTTATAGTTGAGGGGAGCATCGACTACCTCTACTTCGACGCACATGGTCTTCCCTCCTAACTTCACAGGGAAAGAAGGAACGATGCCATGTGGTCGGAAAGAACGACCATCGAACACAGTGAGGAGAGTAGGTGATGGAGACAAAGCGGGCTGACCAATGGCCTTCCAACGTGCTAACGACATAACGCATGTTGAGGCACCCTCATCGACCACCGTGTGAAAGATATTCCATGTAAAATTTTTTGTGGGATGAGCCACTACTATCCGAAACGCTACGTGGTAAGGTAGACGAGGCTTTAAGTCGGTTGTATCTAACATGATGGTACCCAGGTTACAAGTCTCAGTAGAGCCTAAAGTAGTTAACAAGGCTTTCCTCTGAGCAGGGCAGCTTTGGAGGACCTCCATAGTAGACATAACACAAGGGGTTTATGATAAATCCTCCACCACAGAGTAATTTTGGGTGGCCCTTGCGTTTGGGTTGTGAGAAGCTTTCTTAAAAGCACCCTTTGGAATGCGTGTCATTGTTTCTCCCAACATCTTCTCGATCTGTAGAGGAAGAGATGGGAGCTCAGCTTCTTTACCCTTCTCAGAAGTTCTTGGTTTACTATAGTCGTACGCTCTAGTCGTTGTGAAAGCATCACCCCTAACCATATATATGTTCGTATATGAGGGATTGTTTGGAGGAGGGAAGGTTTCTTGATGGCCCCCTTCGGAACTTGTAGAGGCTTGAGTTAAATTTTGCCCATGCTGAAAGGGATTAGTCAACACGGCTTGCTGTTGATGTGTGACAAAATTTTGGGCCTCTGCAAGTCGAGGACATAGATGGGTCGGGTGGTCTTCTGCACACAATTTGCATGGATACCTCACCTTCCATTTTTTCGTGGTGCCCTCACCAGCATTATCAATGGGTTTTTTATCCCCCTTACCATTCTTTCATTGTTTTTTCTTCCCTTTAGGCTGTTGGGTGGCCTTTGGGTTAGTCGTCTAAACGGAGTGTACTTCTGACGTTTGGGTAGGAGGAGAATCCAAAGCAGTAGTCTGGTTGGCCGCTGAGTGTTGGATAGATAACTGTTGCAATTGCTTTATCAATTGCTCAGCGGGCTTGGTTTGTGCTGAACCAACAATACCATCGGCATGTGGTCCAACTCTCTATCTAGTTTTATCCAGTATCAATTGTGGTGCATCCAGTAGGATGTTGTATAATAAACCAGACTGAGAATAGATGAGCTCAAACTGTTGAGCCCTCATGATGGCATCTTCTTCGGAGAAAACTCTGGAAGTTGCAACATCTTTGGATAATTGTGGGACCATAGACTTAAGGAACCACTCAAGTAGAGAATGCTGGTGGGACTGGTACTTTGATTAGACTCTTTTGGCGTCTCCACTCTTGGATATGATCAGAGATATGGTCCGCTGTTGTCTGTTTGAAATTGGCTAGCAGTTCTGTTCCAGCGTCGTATCTCACAGGTAACTGGAAATGGTTAAGGAAAGCCATCACCAGTTCACCAAAGAAAGAGTATCTTGAGTGATCGATATCGATGTACCATTTTGCGGCACTCCTGATAAGAGTGCGTTGAAACAATCGCAACTGTACGGAGTCATATTTCAATGAGTTAGATGACCACCAAAGATGGAAGGTAGTCACATGATCACCTGGATCTTCATTAGGCTTAGCCTCGAACTTTGGAATGTTCGAAGGAAACTTCGTTGGCATAGGAGGCCAATGTGGATCATGACAAATAGGATCATTTAACAACCTTGTCAAATCTAGCAAGTGTAACGTTCCCAGGAATGGTAGTTTGGGTTGCTGTTGATAACCTAGGAACAAGGGTCCTGGAGTTTGACTGGCACCAGGTTGCCAGGAAACGTTTGGCTGATGGCCCGGATTTTGGTAGAAACCATGGCCCTGACCAACATAAGGATTTTTCTTCTGTGGAGACATCATCGACTAATTTCCCATAAATGACATAGGATGTTAGGCATTCATCGTGTTTGAAGGACTTTGGGAAGGATTATCCCATGTCGGTCCTGATGGGAGAGGCATAGTAGTCTGTCCAGGGTTCCATTGACTGTGGAAAGAATTAACCCAGAACGACATTCTAGAGGAGGGAATGGATCCTTGTCCTGAGTTCCAAGGTCCTGCTATATGTGCCCCCGGCGCAGGAATAGTACCTTGTGCCAGAGTAGACTGTCCAAAAATGGGAGTGCCCCCAGACGGGAAAGCGGTGGATGCGAAAGTGTTGTGACCAAACGTCTCGTTCCAAACCAATAGTGACAAACCTACCAACATAGTGTGCGCAAGTGTTCCTTGACTCCCGGCTCCAAATAAACTATTGTGTGCAGGCTGCCCGACGGACTGCTGATGTAGACCACTAAGCGAAGGGGACGAAGGAGAGATATGACCTCCAGCGTAAGGAAAAGTGTTAAAAGGGACAGGAGTGCCCCCAAGTTGACCTTGCAGAGGAGCGTTAGATTTGTCTGCCCACAGAACCAAAGTCTGTAAAGTGGAGTGAGTGAGTGCAGGACTTGTGCCCGAACTAGGCATACCGTATGAGAACGGAGGGCTTGTCGCACTAGGTGTGAAGGGAGTTGTGGTCGCCACCATAGACAGAATCGGACCACTGTGCGACGTAGTTGCGACTGATACCATGGTGACTCGGACCAACGACGACAAGTTAGGAGATGCTTCTCCCATGGTAGCAACTGTGGTGGGAATGGAAGAATTCCTAGAGGAAGTAACAACGTTTGTTGCCATAGCTATGTGAGGCACTGTCAAGATTTCGTAAAATTGGATAGGTACAAGAACTGGTGACCAAGTATCAGTGGTTGGGGTTTCAACTGAACCAAGGTTGGCAATTCATTCCTCTGGGATTTGTTCGGGCTCAATGGCTTGTAAGCCGGTCGCTTCAAAAGACCCTTGATGGTCTAGCTTCCGCCTCAATGGTGGCAGGGGTGGCTCCAGTATAACTGGCGGTTGGCCCAGAAGCCTTCATGACCGGCGGAGCTCAGGATCCTCCACTATGTGAGAAGATCCAAGACACACTAAGGTATTCTACACGTTCAAACAATAACACACACTAAAAAAGAAGTCCCTAAGAGATAAGACAAGCAAACACTAAACTAGTTGGAAGAACAGTTACAACAACCAACACTAGAGCAACTTACCAGTGCAAGTGCAACTCGAACATGGAAGCACCCTCTGGGTATAATCTACAAAGCGTGGCCCGATGTCTGTCCTAGGTACCACGGTATACCCCTGCAGTCACCTATGCATGTCCCTAAAAAGATTGGCAACTAGGTTTCCAGCACGCGAATAGTCACCAAGCGGGTACAGTCGAAAGTCAGGTAGACCACAATAAGCAGGGTATCAAGCTCGAAACCTGTCAAGGGTATCGAGAGAAAATGGTCCGGAAGACAACTGAGGACCTTGAACGGATTCGAGACCCATGAATCCCCATGGAAAATGCAAACGACGGAATCCCAAAACAAGCCCTTGATATGTGTTCTCCACTACGATTGGTCCGGCTTTGGAGGGGTTATCTCCGCTACCTTTCCGCACGCGACCTTGTGTTTATCCCCTGTGTTAGAGGGGGGTCCTGGATAAATTCCATGAAACTGGACTTCTACACTCCTTACCACAGACTCTAACTTTTGGTTTTGAATGGCCTTGGAGAGTTTCCTCTCCAACCTAATCAAAGGCCCTAGACCTGAACTAGTTTGTGAACCCTACAAACAAAAAGTCTAATAGTTTTTAAATTAGTGTTTCTTTTAAGGCTTTTCTTACGTCAAAAGGTATGGAAGTGAAACTAATGGTGTGTAAAGATGAAAGAAAAAACAAATGAAAAAGAAAACTGGAAACAAAAGACTTTTACTAGATGCAAAATTTTCAGCAACTTTTCACAAAGAAAGATTCCTTTTTCTTTTCAATTTTTCTAAGATTTTATGCAGCAAAAATAAAGAAATTTCGCTCGACTACGAGCTACTTATGCTCTAAATGCACTGCAAAAACTTCCGAAATAAAGACTTCTCCATAGCTAATGATGCAGAAACACACTCTTTAAACAAAGAAGAAAATGAAAAGAGATATATATATTTTTTTATTTAAGTGCTAAATAAAGCAACAAAGGGAAAATACCGACAAGCACAAAACCAAGAAAAAAAATTCTGGCTTAAAGCGCAGATCGCAAAGAGTCAAAGCAAAGACATGCAATGCAATAAAGAAAACAAAGACTCTTAATCTTGCCTAAAAACCATAAAGCAAAGTAATTTTTTTTTATATTTTCTGTGCAACTATCAACTGAGAAAAAACAGGCTAAGGGTAAGATGACCTAACCTACCAACTGTTCAACCCTAGACTCAAACACCTGAGAGGAATAATTCTCATCAAAGGAGGGGATGATTTCCCCACCCTAAAAAAAAAGTAGCCTGTCAAGCACGCTACTGTCACTAAAACAACACGCGTGCGGATGAGTGTTGTGCTGAAATAGGATGCGTGTACACGTGGTTTGACCTTGTACAGGCCGCGTGTATGTATAATTCTTAAGACACAAATAAAAACAGGTAGACTAGACCAAGAAGAAGCCTCTGGTATTGACAACCAGGGTCGCTTGAAGGCTTGTATGCTTTTTCTAACAGAAAAGAAAAATAATTGCAAGGAATAAAAAACAAAAAAAAGCAAACTGAGACAGGACTGTGAACCAACAAGTCTCAGACAGGATTCCAGAAAACCCCCTGAGAATGTATAATTATGACAGGGAAGAGGAGGACTACCTCTTAAAGTTCTCTGAATTCCTACACACTACAGAAACCTCTACAACTAGCGTTCACACACGGGCTGTAAGAGGTTAGGGTGCGGGTACACGCGTGCAGGGCTTCTACAGGCTGCGTGTACCTCTATATGTCCTGACAACTACCATCAAGTAGAAGTCAGGGAAAACTGGTATGAAGAACCAGGCTCCCTGCTCGCTCAGACCTTACAGAAAAAGACAGGCCAAGAAACAAAAAATCTAATCTTTTTAATCTACCCAAAAAACTCAACTGAATCTAGAAACCCTAAAGAGTATTATCCCCAGTATGGTCGCCAACTCTGTTGTTGGGAAAAATACCCTACGGACTAGCAAACTAGGGTCGGGCTTGCATGCAGATGTTGACCGAAAATAAATTACTTTTAACCTACAACCCAAGATAAAAACCCCTCTTTCACAGTAACTACATGAAGATAATCACTAACCTTTTTACCAGCGTTTGATGTAGATCCTCCATTGCACTTTGACCACTTGCTTGTGCTGCTCCTTCCACAGATAACCTGCAATCAAGAAAAATACCAACTACACATGCATGCTACTTTCCTACTCAAGGGTTAGAAATCAAACACAAATTCATCAAATCATAGATAACTCGTGCATTGGGACGGGAAAAGTATTCTTTTTATTAATAACAATGAATCAACTTACAATCAAAGTCGAGACCGGCCACCTCTCCTTGAACCTAATCCTGGGCTCCTCTTCTTTGTCCTCCAACTACTTTGCGTTAATTCTCCTTTGGCTTGAGGAAAGACTAAAGGGTTGGGACAATGGATTACAAAAATGGGCAGAGTTTCTTCACTATAATTTTCCTCTTCCAAATGGTACCCCTACCCCTTCTTTTATAGGCTAGAAGGAGCTAGGGTTTTGGACGAACCCTCGGCATGCATGGCCGGGAGTTTCAGTTAACTAACCCATAGCCTTTTGTTCCGTTGGCAACTTCCCTCTTTTCGTTCTTTGTTAGGTACACGTGGGCTGTAGTGAGATAGCCAGCGTTCACACGCGTGCAGTAATGGGTTAGGGAGCATGGGCCTTGATACAAGATGATTTTTAAAGAGTTTGTTCAGTAGATGTTTTGGCAATGAAGGGATATGAGTTGGCCTGATGCCAGGTAAGCATGTGTGGTGCAATTTAGGGTTATAACACCAAGTAAAATCCTATTTCCTCTAATTCTAATTCACCAAGAGTCACTTTAAAATTATGTCAGGAAAACCTCCCCAAGCATCCTACAAGAACAATGTTTTGTGCTATACCTTAATTACTTCATATCAAGCATACATTTGATTTTTGGGTTTTAGATAGGGGTTTTTCCTCTCATATATGTTGACTTAGCTTATCTTATTGCTTCTTCGTGATCATACCTTTCAAACTCAGTTGGATCACTCCATCACTCTGTACTTCAAACTCTTTCCATTCCTTTTGATCATGCCCTCTTACCTTGGCTAAATCCTCCGAAAGGTTGCAATATGATTATTGTAATCATGTCATTATCCATGATTTGGGGTTCGTAGTTTGTGGCAAGTTAAATAAAAAACATGGGTCATCAGATTCTAAACCATTTTGTCCTTTTTCATCCAAGCGATTTGGAAAATCATTAAGGATTTAAGTGGATAATCGGTTCATGTTGTCCTTTGATCTTCGATTTCTTCGCTACTACTATGGTAATGAGGTATGATGACCTATTCTCTTGCAATTTTAATGGGTTTTTTTTATACGACTTCATTGTATTTCTTCCCACAGGGGTGGTCTATTCTCCCTCCAATTTATTCTATCTTTTAACTTATCTGAAAAACCCATGGCTCTTGTAATAAGGGAAGGACCAAATAGCCCTAAGGTTTTACTTACCCATAATTTCATAACAAAGGTTATTTTGCTAGATGGATTATGAGAAAATGGTGAAGAGTTTAACAAAACCATTAAAAACCCATCTCCAAAATGGGTTCATTTACTGCCCTTGTATGTAGTTTCTTTAGAAACAAAACGATTTCAAAGATATCCCCCATTTTCTAAAGAGAAATTTATCAGAAATTTTGTTTAAGTTGAGGTAAAGTTTATGAAGAATTTCATGTAATATTTCACTTTTTCTCAGAGATTCAAACTAGTTCTCAGGTGTCTAGGGTTACATAGGAGACAAATCCTCCCTCTCCTCATATCAATCAATCAATTCATGCCCCTTTTCATCATGTAACTCGAAGAAAGGTTAGTGTAGACTCAATCTCTAGAATCTATTCATAATCAATAGAAAGAAAAGCACTTGAAATGTTTTAAACAATAAAAAAAAACAAAATCAATCCCTTCAAAGGTCAATCTATATGTTGATCTACATGAAAATCAGGTGCAGATGCAAGGAAGAAATTGATTTAAAAAACAAGAGGATGAGCCGAAAACTATCCAGAATGCTTAGGAATACATCTTAGCATAGGGTTTCCGTAATGGAACTAATAATCGTTGAAAAATATTATTTTCCATACGAAAATATGAATTTATAATTCAATTCCAAGGTACAAACCCCTTACCTCCATATGTGCATAAATTAGATTCAGAAACAAAACAATGAGCTAAAATGGGAAAACCAATAGTTGATAAATGATATACAACATGGTTTTTCTCGAGTTGTTAAGAAACCAACAAACTCTCCAACATTCTTGTCAAAGAATCCACTAATGTTAGTATGTCATAGAATCAAATTTACATGGATCTTCTCTTTCCAATGGATAATTCTTGGTGATGTAAAGGCAACAATTTAAATTTTATTTTGATTTTGTAGTGTTTTTAGAATAACTACATAATCAAAGATTTTGTAGCTAGTATTTAACTAGTTTGTTTTGATTTTAATTGATTGTATTATTTGTTGACGGGTCATGGGATGATTGCAATATTTTCTCAACAACAATCACACAAAAAAACTAGATGTTGTCATGATTTTATTTTTTCTAAAATAGTGTAAGGCTAGTTCTGGAGCGAGAAGTTATAATCCTTGTGGTTATATCAACCAACTTTGTCAAAGTTGTTGAAACAACTTGCTCTTTTATTTTCAGGCTAAGTTTTAAGTAGAGGTTAGGATATACTATTAAAAAACATCAGAATTTTTTAGGATTCACCTCTATCATGCTGATAGGAGGATTGATCTGTATTTTTTTTAAATAGACATAGATGTGGCAGTGACAACATGGTGATAATTTTGGGATAATGGTCCAATGCTTATTTTGAAGAAAAATATGGAACTACACATTGCTTAAGGCTTTTGTCATGTTAGTGAAATTGTTGTTCTTTCAACGCAATATCTATCATTATGGTTCATGTTCTTCTGGTGATTAATCGTGTATTGATTAAAACTCATCTTTAGTCTATTTTTTCAATACATTGTTAGTTTCTTTAATTTGTGTTTAAATTAATTATGTTCAATATCTAATAGTTCATTGTCCCAATTATTAAGATCCTTGTGATTGTATCATTTTGATGCAAGTAGTAGATTATATTGAGTTTATTCATATACTTTGAACTTGTAATGAATTAATTTGTCGATTGAAATTATTTTCTTTGTGACAAATGGTTTATTATATCTTCATAAAGGATCAAATTAAATAATTGTTCTTTTTGCATCATAAACAAGTTTTTGATTGTCAATTGAAGTGACTTTCTTTGGGCGTTTTCATGGTCTTGGTATGTCACAACCTTCTGCCATATATTTCTCTTGATAGACAGGTTGCTAGAGCAACGTTATATAGGAAGGCACGATAAAAAAGTTCTATTTAAATACTAGCCAATAATAGGTTAGTGGGTTTCTTTTTTGTTGTTTTGATTTAGTTTCTTGTGAATGTAGATTAACATTTAGGCTTAAATGCTTTGTTCATTTAAGTCAAAACATCATCATTTACATTCATTTATTTTCTCTTTTAGTTTCAAGATTAAAATTAGATTAGTAGAATGTTCTAGATTAGTTTCCAATGTATTTTAATTTCTCATGAGATTTAGTTCCATTTGTATCAACTTTTGTTTCACAAGATTTATTGCAAACCTTACATCTATACATATAGTAAATTCTGTAATTAAATGTGTGCATAATAAGTTTTAATGTATACAATAGATATTTGCTAATAAACAATTAATTATTTTAATTTTTATAGTTTAGATTAGACCCCCTCATCAACTAATGGAGCCGTAAAACCCGTCAGGGTGAGTTACCCCAAACGACTTAGGTTATTGTAGACAATTTCATACCGGACTCTCCCTTCCAGTTGATGAGAATTCACATATGCCCTTCAACAAGTCCGTGCACTTAAAACCAATGTGCACAGAACTTGTGTGTTGTGTGAACTCTTTTCCTAGTGCGCCAACCTCACTCCCTTTCACATGTGCTCGTTATATCATGACATATATACAAAAGGTTTCTCTGCCCTTCAAAACCCTTCACACTAAACCAATGCGCGTTGATTCCAAGGTTGTGCGTCGATTCCTTCAATGCATCATCCTTTCACATTAACACTTGTGAACTCTGCATTCATTAAGTTGTTTTACTTTCATTTCTCCACACTTGTGTATTTATACAGGTGCATGCCAAACAAACTTCTTTGTACACCACCTTAATGCACGTAGAACCAAATCAACAACCTGTTAATTCATCTCACCAACTTATAAGTAAAGTACAATTACATTGATATTTACACTTAGGGATTGGCCTAGGGGTATTACACATGTCCAATTCCCGGTTTCACTATGTAGCTCATGAGAGTTTGTTCTTATTTTAGCAATGCTGATTTTCTTCTTTGCACTTGTCAAAAATCAAAACTGAGAGCTAATTTTGATCTTCTAAATTAAGGCTAGCCTCCTCCTTGTAGAATCTTAATTTCCTTTATGTTCTAGTTCTTTATCAGACCACATATTCTCCCTAAATTTAGAAGCGATCATGATGGCTTCCTCTCCGCTCATGGTTTTGGCTAGAGTTTAAAGCAATTTTTGGGAGCCTCTTGTCATCCATGTTGTTGATCTTGTTCTTGTAAGTTAGGTATATAATCATAGCAATTCTCTCAATGGGGGAAAGACTTGCTTCTATGAGGAGGATAGGATAGGGTGTATTGCCTTTAATTTTGATATTATAAGTTATACAATTCTTTTGGATTTGTTGTATGTTTCTCCATGATTCTCTAGAGATAGTGCAACCCCAAACTTCACATCCATATAAAATAACACGACGAGAGTGTGAAAGAGACATTTTTTCCTATCCCAAATCTATAGGTCTACTGATTTACAATTGTTTTCAAGCCCATAATAAGCTTTCCATGTAATGATCCCAAGCCATTATTCAAGGATCATCACTATTTTGGTGTCTTTTTAAAACTTTTTCTGAGGGAGGTATTTCGTCAAACACTTTGTTGATCTACCTTTTAGATGTGTTTATATGTGTGTATGCAGAAAATAACATAAAGAGATAACCATGGAACATACCTCAACCATATGCAATAATATAGACAAGCCAAAACATCTCAATTCTTCTTTATTCATAAAATAGAGAAACCTGCTACAAT
>JZKD02S0281535.1:9805-20349 GCA_000966675.3 Picea glauca | reverse complement strand
GAGGATTTTACCATGCAACACATGTAGAAAATATAAGATAAATTCCATCATCCATAAAATGGTCAACTAATGGTTTTGACTAGATTTGGTGAGGTACAAAATCCAACAACATGATGTGATGGGGTGCATGATGTAGATAATACATGAATTTAGGATGTTTCCAAGTATGACTAATTGAATGTAATAGGTGAGGAAAATTAAGGTGATAACGATTTCCCCCTAATGTGTGTGATTAGGAGAAAATCATATAGTCTAAATACATCATGTTTTTCTCACCCAAATGTCATGAAAAAACAATGTTGAGAGTGAGAAGAGAATCTGAGTAGAAAGGATTGTCTAAAAACTAGTAATGGATAACACTTGCAAAACATAAAACCACAATGCGGAGTGTCAATGAGGGAGGCATACCCATGCTCATGAAGAAGTCTCAACAAAGTTCAATATAGGATCATGGGAATATGGGGATATATCAAATACATATCAATAATGAATTATACATCATGCCTAAAAACATGTGAAGGAACAATGGAACCAATGGGAGTGAAAAATTAGAATAACTGAAGTCTGGTTATAATAGAGAGGGCTTGAGATATGAAAAGAGTTGACCAAAGGAAATCTTAAATTAGTGAACCAAATAACTATTGAATAGAGCCAATCAAATTCAAGGTATTTCAACTAGAGTTGGATGACTATAACCAACACTGAGTGGAACATGTAGAAAGATACCTAAAATGTTACTCCCACTTGGGGGCTCAATAAATACTTGAAAGAGCCATACATCTTCAATGGTATTCATGTAGAACTAGGACACATTAACCATCAATGTGTATGAATTTCAATCGTGTGATGATGAGTTGGCATTAAGCATGTGAGAAACTACCAAGTCGAGGAGCAATGATGACTCTCCTTGCCTAGTTCAAGGTTACATGTCAATGATATAAATGTGTATGACATACATAAGACCTATAAACCAATCCCTTAGAATAAATGTGTTGAATTCCATAGGTAGAAGTCCACTAGAGACAAGAAATGATATACCCTATAGAAACTAATGTGAGGTGAAAGATATCATGAATCAAATGTAGCTAACTAAGACGAACAATAATGGATGATGATGTCACTGAGAAAGGGACTCAAGGATTTCCTTGGGAAAAACATAACAAACAATGATTACTTGGGTAGTGACTATGAAACACCAAGAGATATGGTCAACAATAAGAAATGGAATTTTGATTATAACTTCGAGTGTAAATAGGATTGAAGACCATAAAAGACAAATCGAGATTACAATGTTCGAAGATAGGTGAAAGAAAATAATGGATGAATATGGATACATTGCAAGAAAAGGGATATGTGCCATGAACGAGTGCAACCAAGTGGTTTGATCCTAGATGAGTGGAATGAATGATGGTAAATGGAAGTTGTGAACATGGGTGGGGCACTAATGGAAATATCCTTGGGGGAATATTGAATGGAGGTATAAAATAAAAATGGTATTCAAGGTATGGAGGAGGTGAAGGGACAATGAAATGTGATGAATCACACCCTATCATATACCAATTTGATACAAATTTCTTGTGAGTCCTTAGAAAAAACCAACAAAATAAGAAGGAAGCATAAGGATCTCTTTGGGATGTAGACTATATGGAATCCTAATCCTAATGGGGAAACAATGGCATGTATTTAAACATGCAGTAGGGTGCTAACTTGGGGAAACCCATGTAGGTGGAATACTACCATCGAGCAAGGGAGAAATGCAATATGGATGGCATAAAATCCTTTCTCGAGTAGAGTGGGTCCCAATGATATATTTAGAGAATGGAAAAAAATAAAAAATGCAACATATACATGGGGATTTTTATATCTATATGATAGTTTGAATAAGTATACTTAAAAGTGTGGCCATGTTCCTAATGAAGAAATAAAAGTAGAAAACAAAAGAATGGGTACTAGATGGAGCACTTGCACACATGAAACCAATACCACAACATATAAGTGATTATGAAAATAAAATCAATGGTGAAGAAAACACAAAAAAGTGAGCTCTTAGTATAACAAAAAGAACTTGATGGATAAAATGGCTTTGAGATGAAGTACTTAATCATAAGAAATAAATGGAAACATGTTGAACTTTTTGGGACAACAAATTCAATAATGGAGACATCACTAAACTAAAATATTGTGAGAACCATTACGAGAAAAGAGAAAAAATAGGGTTAAATTATTAATAGGGCTTGGAATGAAATTTGAAAATCATTTGTGCATTTTTGGTTTCATGGATCTATCTATGCCCTAGATTTTTCAGAGCTCATTGGGCCAACTAGACTTTTAGAATTAAATTTAGTGATCACTAGGTAAGAGGATCTTGACCTCCTCTTTAGTTTTTTCCATTCATTTTCCTAGATTTAGGTTTGTATGACCCTTATAAAATACCATTAGGGTTTTTGTAAGGTCATATCGGGTTAGAGGAAACAACAATGCAGGTGCACAACTATTCCATTATTAGTTTCGTGTGTTGCATAACGGGTCAACTAGCTAATTGCATGAAGTTACTATGCAAATAGTGACATGACATGCAACTATTCAAGAGATAGGTGTGCATTGTGTAGTGTGAAGGTTAATACCCCCATGCAAGGGAACTGTGCAATTGTTGGATGGACAATTGTGCAATGTGCACACCTATGAGGAAATATTATGCGTAGATAGAATAAGAAATAAACTATTATATGTGTAGTACTTATGGTGGTTTCTCACTTTGATTTTGATTGGTAAATGAGCCTATTCACTAGAGGGAGAGAGATTTTAAGGTTCTATAGAATGATGTGGTTGGGAAACTAGAAGTGGGGAGGAAGCTTGCATGGTATGGGTTATTGAAGCTAGTTCAAAACACTTTTATGTGTGCTAATGAGGTGTTATTAAGGAGGATCACTAGGTTTTTGGATCTTGATGAAGAGTGTTTTGGCATTTAGGGAAAATGTCTAGAGTTGGCACTACTAGACATCTATTTCATTATTGGTTTTCCCTTCCATGAAGAGGTGGGAGATAGTTGGCCCCAACTCGGAGGGGATAATACCTTGGAGGAATTGATCAAGGCTCACTGTGAGTGAGGGATGAAGAAGTTTGATGGTACCATCCCAATTGGTGTGATGTAGTCTAAGGAGATGTGAGCTATGGTGACCATGGTAGTGAAAATATTGGTATATTATGGCCCACATGTTTTCTTGGGTGGCCACATGTTGATGGGAGAGAGATTTCTAGAGGGAACACATTTTGGATGGGCCCAAATGTTACTAATTATTCTAAGGAGGAATTCGATGATTTGTTGATGGAAAAGTGAGATTAAACTTGGCTTAGGTATACTTTTTTATTCTTTGAGAGAATCTCAATGCTTTGTAATGTACCCCACCTCTTTATGAAGAGGTTTGGAGAGACACAGTAATATATTTTTCCCCACTAGACTATAGTCTCATGCATCATGGGGAAAAATTCAACCAGAAGCCATTGCCTAAGCACAACATTATATTATTGAGTTGACTTTGGGAGAAAAAGGTAACTTAAGGAAAGAAAAGAGCATGTGGATAAAAGTTAGGAGTTAACCCTAGGGGTTAACTAACTCAATGAAGGAATAGATCGGGAGTATAAAATAAAGGAAGGGATCACTTCTAAGGCATTTTGGATTAATAACATATTTTGCATTTGGGCTCTTGAGCACAAAACAATTTTGAGGGTTTTGAGACTACAAACCCTAGAGATCAACTCGGTGGTGAAATATCCCACCTCTCTTGATCCAAGTTTGGTCTCGTGGATGCAATACTCCACCCACACCATTATACAGTAGCTACAGGTATCATCAAGCAGTCAGTGAAGGAACAATGAGAAACCTAGGGGGTTTCCAGCAAGGGGGGTGCACCATTGAAGGAAGAGTACTTAGATCCAGGAGATAGAGGAGACTTTTGCACTTTTGGCCATCTGGGTTTTCTCTGTAGGGCCTCAATCATTATTCATAGAACATTTGGAGAGAGGTTTTCTTGCCATTTGATTTATTGGAGATTGGAAAGAGTTGGACAGAAGGAGGGCGCACTGCATATAGGAGATTCTTCAGTTTGGAGGGGCATATCTTCACTATTTAGATGGAGACTTCACTAGGGGGTTTGTATTGCCCCGATCTACATTTACAACAAGTCTCACAGCATTTTGAGGATCCCATCATTGAATTTGAATTATTGGGTCTCTACAAGCATCTAGGAGGGTGCAACTCAATTTGGGGTTTCAGCTATTAGAGGATCAGATATTCATCTTTCAGTCTGAGACTTTAGGAGAGGGTGTGTCTTGCCTCAATATACTATTCCATTTATTTTCAGAGCATTTGGAAGATTCTAGCAGTAGGGCCAAATTATTGAGGGTATTCAGTCATCCAGGAGGGAGAAACTCAGCCAGGGGGTTTGGATCTGAAGCTTGGAGGGAAAGAAATTAATCTTTTTTTCTGCATCAACTTACTATCTTGCCTTAGGAGGCTTATATATTTAGTCTTGATCATTCTATAGCATCTCTTATTCAAGTTGGAGTCTTCTATTGGTATTCCTCTAGATCTGCAAATCCGTTGTATCAGATTTTCTATATTATCTAAATGAAGGTCATATCTGAGTTATTTGATTCCATATTGGTGTCTTTTGTTATATATTGTATTTCTTTATGGTAAATCTTCAGATCCATGTTCACTTGTTTTAATAATCAATATATATAAACCTTAATGCACAAATTCATGAGAAAACTTGCAAACACACATCCAAACAATTAGTGTTTCCAGCAAAAAAAATTGACTTGGGAACATTACAATGGTATTAGAGAATTGATCCTCCCAGCGAGCTGGGATTAGTGCATGCATAAGTTTAGTGGTATCTATATGGGAAGATGCAGAAATAAGAAAGATGAACCAGAGGCATAGATGGAAGGTTCATGTGAGGATAGTGAACCACAAATTCTAGCAGGTTTTGCAAAGGAGTTACAACACTCCATAAATCAGACACAAAGTGCACTTGAGCACCATCTACAGGAAAATCAGAAAAAAAATGCACAGGGGACAGTTTGAAATGAGATATACCTTGGAAAATATAAATTCCAAATAGGAGAATATTGCACAACTCCTACTATAGATGACCCACACAGGGAAGGGACCATAAATCTATGCAAACGAAGAAGCTAGTGGGTCTCATGGGGGAACTAGACCTCATTGGAAGCATAGCCTTCACTACCACAATAACGGACAAAGTTATGGAGGAGGGGTTCCTAAGGGGATAACATACAGTAGGACTACCTGTAGACCCTACCTACCTAAATTCTTGGATAACCAACCATAACACAACTATGATGATGAAATTGAGGACAATTTTGAGCAATATGCCAGGGAATATAACTCATTGAGCATAGGGTTCCAAAGACAAGTCACACTGGATCAATATTGTGGGACCAATTTTAGGGGTAAGCCCAAACAGTATCACATTCATAACTATGAATTGGAGCACAGGGCATGCAAGATGGAAATCCCATACATTGATGGATCTTCCAAGGTGACTACGCAAGCTTGGGTGCAGAAACTTGATACCTACCTACAAATTCACCCAATGAGAGAGATATATTCCATCAAGTTTTCCATGATGTACTTGGAGGGAAAATCTCATGACTTCTGGTACCATGGGTTAACTACACTAGGTCAAAATCAGATCACTTCTTACATCGATTTTACACAGAGGCTCATTGATAGGTTTGACCAGGGGGATCTAGAGCTACATTTTAGGGAACTCACCCAGCTCAGATAGACAATATCACCAGAGGTATACATAGAGGAGTTTTATAGGATAGTAGTTATGGTGCAGGATTTCTCTCAATCAAGAATTATGGTTCTCTTCACATAGGGGTTGATGGATCCCTTAAGGGGTTGGGTCAAGGATTTTAATCCCACCAACTTATATGATGTTATATGGAAGACTAGGGACTTGGGATCAACAACAAAGACTATATTTAACCCTAGATCTCCCTTAAACCTAGGGGGAAGAGACCAAAGAACTCCCATGAACCAAGGGGGGAGAGACCAAATAGGGTTTGACTGAGAAAGAGGAATAATGGATGAGACCACTAGGAGGGAATTGAGAAGGAAACAGTTGTGATTTACTTGCAAAGATCCTTGGGACCCAACACAAAAATGCATGGGCAAGGGAAAGGATCACTACATTGAAGTGATCTATGATGATGAGGATGAGGAAGGTTTTGACCATCTACAGAACATGGAGGCATATCCCATAGAAAATGCATAAGAGGAGGATGCAAGTCACGACCTTGCAACATATGAAAAGGTAACACTAGAATCAATCAATGGGGTACCTAAATTCAACACTTTTAGGATAAGAGGCATGTTACAGGGGAAGAAGGTTTCATTTCTTATCGATGGGGGTGCTTCACACAACTTCATTGACTCAACCCTACTACAAATAAGACACATACCTACGGTTGAATTTGAAGGGTTTCGTGTAGAGGTAGAAGGGGCGAGCACTATGCCTTGTGACAGATATATTCCAGGAATGAATCTTACATTGGGAAGGCATGATTTGGCACAATATTTCTATGTAATGGACCTTCAAAACCCTAACATCATCCTTGGATTTCAGTGGATTAGTAATTTGGGGCCAATCACTACCAACTACAATACCATGGAGATGTCTTTCACAGAGGAAAACGGGAAAAAGGTGGTTCTCAGGGGCATGACAGGAAACACACCTAGAGTGGTGAAAGCAAAGCGCATGGAGGCCATATTCGGAAGGGAATACATTGCATATGAAGCATGATGTAGAAGATTGGTTCGGGTGGATAAGGAAGGGTATACTCACTACTCACCATAGATTCAGAGAATCATTGACATGCACAACAAGGTCTTTGAACCCATACCACCAGGAGCACCAACAGATAGGGGGTTTGAGCACATTATAGAGTTGGAGGAGGGAACGAAAATGTTCATAACCACTCCCTATAGGCACCCCAAGAAATATAAATATGATATTGAGAAGGCCATTAAATAATTGTTAGACATGGGCCACATTAGGCCAAGTTCGAGTCCCTTTTCATCTTAAGTAGTGTTGGAGAAAAAGAAAGATGGGACCATGCACATTGATTACAGGGCTTTAAATAATAAGACAATCAAGAATATATATCTCATCCTGAGGATTGATGAGCTATTGGATGAACTCCATGGGGTTTTATACTTCATAAATATTGACTTGTGCTCTGGCTATCATCAAATAAAGATGAGGGAGAAAGATGTACCCAAGACTTCTTTAAGATGTCACTATGGCCACTATGAGTTCTTGGTGATGCCTTTTGGGATGACTAATGCACTAACCACCTTCCAATATTGCATGAACCATGTCTTCAACAAGAGACTAAGGAAGTTCTTCTTCATCTTCTTTGATGACTTGTTGATCTATAGAAAAACTTGGGAGCGGCATCTTCAACATGTAGAGAAGATTTTGGCTATCATGGAAGGGAAATCCTTGTATCCTAAGGAATCCAAATGTGAATTTGGAATGACAGAGGTCCTTTATTTGGGCACATCATTGGGGTGAAGGGGGTACAAGTACACCAAGAGAAGATACAAGCTATACTTGACTGGCCCACACCTAAGACCCTCACACAATTGAAGGGGTTTCTTGGAATATGTTGCTATTACAGGAGTTTTGTCAAAGGATTCTCTCAACTTTGTGCACCTTTGACTAATTTGACCAGGAAGGGAGCATTCAAGTGGAGTCCAGAAGCACAATTGACCTTCGACAAAATGAATAAGGTGATGAGTACTTGTCCGGTATTGTCTTTACCATATTTTGCACAACCCTTTATAGTGGAGTGTGATGCCTCATGGGAGAGCATTGGAGAAATTATTATGCAAAATAGGCACCCTATTGTCTATGAAAGCCAAGAATTGAGGGGTCTTGAGCTTCTCTACACCATCTATGACAAAGTGATGCTAGCCATCATGCATGCATTGGTTAAGTTCAGGCAATATTTGGTTGGGGTAAAATTCATTGTGAGGACAAATCTCAATAGCCTCAAGTACTTTCTGGATCAAAAAGACATAAATGAGAGGCAACAGAAATGGGTGAGAAAAATCTAGGCTTATGATTTTGACATTGAGTTTTTCAAAGGGAAGAATAATGTGGTGGAAAATGCATTATTCATAAGACCATCAGTTTATGCCATGACTCACATCTCAGTTGATTGGAAGGCCCACCTTTTGGTGGAATACTCAAAGAACATATTTTCATGTGAATTGATGGATGGAAAGGTACAATATGACAACTTTGTAATTATGGATGAGATCATATACTACAAGATTCAAATATTATTGGTCCTCGATTCAACCTTTAAATCCAAAGTGCTACAAGCATGCCAAATGATGGGTGTTCTATATGCACTAAAAACACACTAAAAACCCTCAATTAAATTGTCAACCCGTGGTAAGTAAACTTAGATTTGTAGAAAAATATATGCCAAGGTAGAAGGGTTGGTAGTAGTATAGTCTAACTAAGGAAGTGGCTATCTAAGGGATAATCTACTCAATAAAAGACTACTAATGACCAAACTCTACTAAGCAACTCAAACTATGCAACCTAGGTAACCTTTGGACAAGGGATCGATGGATAGTTCTAAGAAAGCAAATGACAACCCTACTTAAAGAAACATATTTAAGAATAACAATAAGCAAAGAAAACTATTCATCTAATAACCAGATAGCAACAACAAACTAATTTAACTAGCCTACTCAAATTCAATAAGAAACTATCATGTGAAAGCAAGTAAATAAACAAGCAAGCAACTATTTAAAGCAAGTAAGAAAGAAAAAAAACTAGTTAACCTATGACAACTCCTACAGCAAGTATTAACACTACTCAATAAGTAACTAATTAAGCTAAGAAAGAAGTGAATTCTATTCTTAATTTAAATTTTACAACTATTTCTAATTTACAAAAGGAAATCTACTAAATTGAAATCAAAGAGTAACTAACAACTAATCCTTGATCTATGATAAGAAAATTACTCTTTAATCTACCAAACTAAGAAGACTATCTATCCTACAACAGCAAGAAACTATCTTCTACTCTACAAAAGTGAGAAAACTATCTTCTACTTTATGAAAACGAGAAAACTATCTTCTTACTCTATGAAAGCGAGAAAAACTCAAATATCGTGTTGATGGTTGTGTGAATGTCTCCGGTGTCTTATAATATCATGATGGCACTTAATAATAAAAGATAATTCAAGAGGGATAAACTCAATATTGACTTCAATAGAAAAGTGAAAAGTGTGAATTAAGCAATCGAGTGAGAACTTAGCCTTTATGAAAACAACATCAACTACCCTGCATATCTATGTCTTTATGTAATCATGCATTAACCATCAACAACAAAAAGATATTATGCTATGAAATTCAATTGCACTCTATACTATGTAAGAAACTTATACTATACTAAATTCAATCATTAACTACAACTTGAAATTGCAACCTAAATCTAAGAAAGAAATTGTGTAACATAAACTAAACTATCTCTATCTTAACAATTCAAATTGCAAAAAGGAAAATGCTCATAAACATAAATTAAGCACTATTCTAGCATATGACAAGTAATGAAATGAATAAACTAGCTAACAACTAGGTAAGCAAAGACCAAATAGAAATTGAATAAGCAATTTGAAAATAAAAACTAACACTATAACTATCCATCCACCAAAACCCTGTCAAAGAAAGCATGAATTAAATTTATGTCCTAAAACTATGTTTTAAACTTTGTTTTAGCATGGAGAAAGTCTATTCTACCATCTAAATACATAGGGGGTTAGTGTCTAATCTTGCAAGCTTGTTTCTATCATCTACAAATTCATTGCATATTAACAAGATTCTTCAAAATAACCTGCAAAAGATTAATTGAACCAATTAAATTATAAACAACAAAATAAGTAACAAAGAAGTAAAATATCATTTCATATATAGAAAATAAAATAAAAAAATGCATCTATGCTATCCAATTCACAAATAAACTGATAATATAGTTACCCAGACTGCTAGTGGCCCCCCCAGCAAGTCATGGTCACTCTTCAAATGCACACCACGAACTTCAAGACAACGATTTCACCATTAAAGCTAAAAACGCAGGTATTACATAGTCTGGCAAAATGAAAATGACAAAACAGATCTAAAATATTATTTTTCTCTAACACACGACTTCTTCACAATTGTATGACCACTGAGGTGGTATTTATAATCTTTATAGACTTAGAGGTCGACCACGGGACATTCAATCCTCTTCTAAAAATAGAAAATTGCATTTAAAATGCCCTAGCTACCGAAATAGAGTGAGCCAATAATCGCCCACCATAAAAACCCAAAATTTAGTTGTCAAGAGTTCAGTAGTTGGAGGGGATGAGAACAAGAAAAACCCATGTCCCTGATTCACCCATTGTTGGCCACCAATACCATAACCACCAAATCACCCATTGTTTTT
>JZKD02S0281513.1:9349-20349 GCA_000966675.3 Picea glauca | reverse complement strand
TGTTATAAAAGTTTGCTACAGACACTGAAAACTACTCAAAATTGCTGCATACACCCATTTATAAGTGGCTTAACTTGTTCAGAAAACACTTCTAGCAGTTGGATAATAATATACTTGTTGAATGCTTACTTTTCATGGTGAATTGCTATATTTCTGAGTACTTTTATTTGCTGTTTTTGCAAAGTTTTAATTGCTGTTATAAAACTAGCTTACTGCTTTAATTTGCAACAGCCATAGCATTTATTCATTTGTCTAGTGTCTAAGAGGTCATTATTGCAGTCTATAACTTGGTAATTGTCTATATTATGCTGCAATTTTTTTTTTTGTGTCGTACAGGTTCAACAATCACCTTGTTATCTTTTATCCCTTTCCTAGACCTAGACCTAACTAACAGGTGACCAAGATAGGGTGCTGTAGGCTTGGCTAATCTTGTTATTTGATTTCTTGAGGTCACCAGGGAAGCCTCCCTTGCAATGGAACTCTTTCATCACTAAAACGAGGGAAGTCTCTACTTAGGTGACAATGGTAGATTCTTCCATAGTTACACAAGATTTGAGATCTTGTGGAGGGCTTTGCACAAGTACAATTTCTGTGATAACAGTTAACAAATTTGGGTGAATCACAACTTCTAGTATGGAAATTTGCCAAAAATTCGGATTGGCTGAATTATTTGCCTCCGTTTGGATTCAGTATGGTCAATGAATCATTGATTGAATTGAACTGAATCAATTCTGAATTTTATTATTGAAATTCACCAAAAATTCGGAAATATTTAGTCTTGACTATCTAGATTTTGCATTTTTTGATTTTTTAAAAATTTGAATAAATTGCATGTTTTTTGTATTAATGAGAAGTATACTTCTGAAATTTTTCCATACTGGATTTTTCCTATACTTTTTTTCCCTTATAATACCCTATCAATATTCAAATTTGATTTTGAACTTGGTAACTATGACCCATAGTATAGAATACTTAAAAAATAGTTTAAGACACTGATTTATGGGGTGGTACTTCACTTCCTATGAATATAGGTGCTATAGCTCGCTCTTTCATACATGTATGGTATTAAGTAATGTTGTTGCAATTAGAAGGCCAACTCCCTCTATATTCCTGCAACACAATGACATTCAATACATAGATGTATATATGTATGCTAGACTCTACTCAACATGGATATATGGAAATCAAGCCATTTACAATATGTGTAGAGGACAAGTCATGCATTGTTTTTATAAGTCATATGGCTAGCTCCCAAATCTACCCATGATATGCTAAGTACCAAATCCATGGGCTAGTGCCATGTGTTTTTGCCTTACCCAACACATGATTATGCCTCAATATGACTTGGAGGATAATATGCCTCCTTTGGTCATTATTGGTCTTTTGGAGTTGGTCTTGAATTTTGTTTGGGAAATAACATTAAGCTAAAGATTTAAATTAAACAAGTTTGAAGATTTGAACTCTTAATTGGTGGGCAATGTAGCACGGGAATCCATCCCCACCCCTAGGGGATGTGTCCCTTGTGTTTTCCTGTCTCTAGGGACTTGAGGACTACATGGGTAAATTCTCGTTTGGAAGGGGACATCTCCCATGTCCCCTAGATGTTTCCCAAGAAGGGGAGCTTTGGGATGTGTCCCTTGATGGTTTGGGGAATATTTGGAGGTCCTCTTTCCAAACTGGCACCCATGTGGCACTGTTTCCCTCCAAAAGAGTATTCTCTCATTGGTTTGATATTCAGGCCATGACAAACAATATCTATGCAGTGTATGTTGGAATGCTATGTAGTATGCTTTTGTAATGGGGGATAATCACAATGACAGTTTTGACTCCCATGTTTGGAAGGTTCTTGTACCCTATATTTACTCTTTTTCTTTTCCAGAGTTTTAATGTTTATACAAACAAGGTCTTTTGGATCTACTGTTTTAAGGATTGCTACTTTTATTGAGTTGTGTTATAGTCCTATGTTCTAGAATCTAGAGCCTAGTGGGTTAGCTTAATTGATTCAAATGAACTGTTCATGTTGATGATTGTAGCTCAGATAGGTATTTCCACAAGGGGTGTCTAACTTGTGGAAATTGTCATTTAATGACTCCTATGCTTTTTGGGAGTTCACTTTATTAATTAATTAATAAAGTGAATGTCTTTTTATAAAGTGAGTTTAATTTAATAAAGTGCCTAAGTTTTGGCACTAGTGACTTAAATTAAATGTGAGCCATTGATCAAACGGGACAATGAAATTTAATCTCGTCCATTGAGATTAGGTATTTGGCCTAATTCAATGTTATAAAAGGACAACAAAGGGAGGAGTCATGACACACATTGATTCTTCACAGTGAGTGAGTAATTAGGCGAGGACAAAACAGGCAAGCAACAGATGCACACAGATTGAGGAAGCATGCAGATTGAGGCAACACACAGGGCCGTACAATAGATCCGTAAAGCCGTACGGATCCATACAATAGTCAAACAACAGTAGACTGGACCGCACGTGTGAGTTGCAAAATTAATTTCAACAGTAGAATTGGTCGTACAACAGGTCCGTATAGATCTGTACGAACAACCTCAGTAGATCAAATGCATGCAGATCGAGGCACTGTGATTTATCAGGTTTGCAGGATGTTTGTGGTTTTCTTTCTTAGAGCCATTTTCCTGAGTATGGGAGCTCTTGTAAGTTCTGAAGTTATTTTGAATGAAGAACTAATCTTGAAGAGCAAAAAAATAATTGTCCATGTGTGATTTTGTTTTTCTAAAATTTTCGTTGCATTAAATGGTTAAATAATTCCAGTAGTATAAATTAGATCTGATCTCATTTATCTAAGCACTGTTTTTAAAGAAATTAACATGGAATTAGAGCCATTGCTCTAAGAGAAAATCAAAATCAGTTGTTGAGTGCAGAATTTTCAGATTTAGAGGTCTCAGCAGCAGTGTGCTTGAAGGACTAAGCACAGGACATCCATGTCAGATGGTAGTGTCAGGTTCGAGGACATGCTTGATGGGGCTTCGAATTTCTTGCCTTGGAAGGCAAGAGTCATCTTGATCTTGAAAGAGCATGACTTGTGGAAGAATGTAGATAAGGTCCTTCTAGAGCCAACAAATCCTGCAGAAAGGGTAGCTGAGGAGAAGAAGGACATAAAGGCACAGAGGGTGATACTAGAAGCTGTGATGGATCACCTGATCCCTCATGTAGCAGAAAAGACCAAAGCAAAGGACATGTTGATGCCCTAGTTGGTCTCTTTCAAAGTGACAACTTGAACCAAAAAATGGTCTTGAAGAACAAGCTTAGAGATTGTCAGATGAACAGATTCGACAATGTTACTAGTTACCTTATGAGGATCACACAGATCCGTGATCAACTTGAAAATGTTGGAGAAAAGATCTTGGATGTAGAGCTAGTGAATGTAGCCCTGAACGGGTTCACCAAGTCATGGGAACCGTTTGTAAAGGGGATTTGTGCACAGGAGAACCTCCCATATCGACAGAGATTATGGGATGACTGTATTCAAGAGGAGACTCGGGAAGAGTCTAGATCCAACAAGCAAGGAGGAGCTGATGAGAACTTGGCCTTAATCAATAAGGCTAAGAAGGAAAACGTAAAGGCTTCATCAAGAAAGGTAACAATCAGGGAGAGGGACAACAGTCTAGACAAAAGAGGGACTTGAGCAAGCTCAAGTGCTACATTTTTCGCAAGAAAGGTCACTACGCTTCTCAATGTGCAGAGAAAAAGAAAGGCAGAGGAAAGACGCAACAAGTAGCAGCCACATCAGAGACTCAGTGGAGTGAACTTGCAACAAAGTTCGAGAGAGATTTTCCCCTAGTTTCTTTCCATTCGACCAACACTATTGCTAGGAGTTCTTGGTACCTGGACAATGGTGCCTCTTGCCACATGACGAAAGCTCGAGAGCTGTTCAACATATTATCAGAGGGAGACTCAGAGGTCCATGTAGAACTTGGTGATGATGCCAAGTATGCAGTGCAGGGTCAAGGGACAGTTTAGTTCCGGCTTGAGTTAGGAGGATCCTTTGATGCTTAGGAGGTACTCTATGTACCTGGTCTGAAGAAGAACCTTTTGTCCATCTCAGTCATGGAGGACAAAGTTTATGCAGTTACCTTCCATAGGGGGCAAGTGTTCATCTACCCAGAGGGAGCCAATCCCGACACTGCCATGAGGATTGGAGTCAAGGAAGGGAACTTGTACAGGCTTCAAGGCAAGCCCGTTCAGGCATTGGTGCACAACAATGAGAACCTATGCGAGTTGTGGCACAGGAGGATGGGACATCTACATCACAAAGCACTACCCATATTGAGGGAGATGGTCACCGTACTTCCAGACTTCAGTCTGGAGTAGTAGGGGGTGTGCAGAGGTTGTGCTCTTGGAAAAAATGTCAAGGCTTCATTTCCTAGCAGTGAGACTTGATCCAAAGGGATTTTGGATCTGATACATTTTGATGTTTGCAAGCCTATGTCAGTTTCTTCAGTGAAGGGTGCATCTTATTATGTAACCTTCATTGATGATTTCTCTAGGAAGACCTGAATCTACTTCATGAGAACCAAGGATGAGGTTTTCAATAAGTTCAAGGAGTTCAAAGCTCATGTGGAGAACTTGACAGGGAAGAAGATCAAGGTGCCGAGGACAGACAACGGGGGTGAGTATACCTCCAATGAGTTTAGAGATTTCTGCAAGGAGGTAGTGATCAAGAGGGAGAATACCGTGGCCTACAACCTGCAACATAATGGAGTTGCAGAGAGGAAGAACTGGTCTATTGTTAATGCACCAAAGGCCATGATCCATGATTAGAATCTGCCCATGGTTCTATGAGTTGAAGCATGCAACACAACTGTGTACTTGCAGAACATGAGCCCTCACAGAATACTGGAAGAGAAGATCTCGGAGGAAGCATTCACAGGTGTTAGACTTGAGATAAGACATCTCATGATTTTTGGTTGTCTAGTCTACATCCACATTCCCATGGAGAAGAGGACAAAGTTGGAGCCCTCAGGTCAGAAGGGCATCGTAGTAGGATACAAGAAGGATTCAGAGGCTTACAAAGTCTTTTTGCCAGATCAACGAAAGACAATGGTGAGCCGAGATGTCAAGTTCGAGGAGAACTTGGCATCAAGGAAATCTCATAAGATTCTTAGAGTTGCAGAGGATACACAACAAGTGGATCCTAAGGATGAACAGAGCAAAGAGACTTCCAGTGCAGAGGGCCAACCTTTAGGGGAGGAGGAGCAGTTGGCTCCCTCCAAGTCAGCCAGGAGGCCTAGGTGGTTTGAGCAGACTTTGAGAGATGCTCAGGAGCATGTTGAGGCTCCCAGGACCACATTCAAGGAGAGCAGGCCTTCGCAAAAGTTTTCGACTTATATGGCTTTGATGACAAACATCATAAACTCATAGCCTTCCAATTTTGAGGAAGCATCCAACCAACAGGTTTGGAGAGATGCCATGGTGGAGGAGCACAACTCCATCATGAAGAATGATGTCTGGGAGATTGTACTGAGACNTGTTATAAAAGTTTGCTACAGACACTGAAAACTACTCAAAATTGCTGCATACACCCATTTATAAGTGGCTTAACTTGTTCAGAAAACACTTCTAGCAGTTGGATAATAATATACTTGTTGAATGCTTACTTTTCATGGTGAATTGCTATATTTCTGAGTACTTTTATTTGCTGTTTTTGCAAAGTTTTAATTGCTGTTATAAAACTAGCTTACTGCTTTAATTTGCAACAGCCATAGCATTTATTCATTTGTCTAGTGTCTAAGAGGTCATTATTGCAGTCTATAACTTGGTAATTGTCTATATTATGCTGCAATTTTTTTTTTTGTGTCGTACAGGTTCAACAATCACCTTGTTATCTTTTATCCCTTTCCTAGACCTAGACCTAACTAACAGGTGACCAAGATAGGGTGCTGTAGGCTTGGCTAATCTTGTTATTTGATTTCTTGAGGTCACCAGGGAAGCCTCCCTTGCAATGGAACTCTTTCATCACTAAAACGAGGGAAGTCTCTACTTAGGTGACAATGGTAGATTCTTCCATAGTTACACAAGATTTGAGATCTTGTGGAGGGCTTTGCACAAGTACAATTTCTGTGATAACAGTTAACAAATTTGGGTGAATCACAACTTCTAGTATGGAAATTTGCCAAAAATTCGGATTGGCTGAATTATTTGCCTCCGTTTGGATTCAGTATGGTCAATGAATCATTGATTGAATTGAACTGAATCAATTCTGAATTTTATTATTGAAATTCACCAAAAATTCGGAAATATTTAGTCTTGACTATCTAGATTTTGCATTTTTTGATTTTTTAAAAATTTGAATAAATTGCATGTTTTTTGTATTAATGAGAAGTATACTTCTGAAATTTTTCCATACTGGATTTTTCCTATACTTTTTTTCCCTTATAATACCCTATCAATATTCAAATTTGATTTTGAACTTGGTAACTATGACCCATAGTATAGAATACTTAAAAAATAGTTTAAGACACTGATTTATGGGGTGGTACTTCACTTCCTATGAATATAGGTGCTATAGCTCGCTCTTTCATACATGTATGGTATTAAGTAATGTTGTTGCAATTAGAAGGCCAACTCCCTCTATATTCCTGCAACACAATGACATTCAATACATAGATGTATATATGTATGCTAGACTCTACTCAACATGGATATATGGAAATCAAGCCATTTACAATATGTGTAGAGGACAAGTCATGCATTGTTTTTATAAGTCATATGGCTAGCTCCCAAATCTACCCATGATATGCTAAGTACCAAATCCATGGGCTAGTGCCATGTGTTTTTGCCTTACCCAACACATGATTATGCCTCAATATGACTTGGAGGATAATATGCCTCCTTTGGTCATTATTGGTCTTTTGGAGTTGGTCTTGAATTTTGTTTGGGAAATAACATTAAGCTAAAGATTTAAATTAAACAAGTTTGAAGATTTGAACTCTTAATTGGTGGGCAAATGTAGCACGGGAATCCATCCCCACCCCTAGGGGATGTGTCCCTTGCGTTTTCCTGTCTCTAGGGACTTGAGGACTACATGGGGAAATTCTCGTTTGGAAGGGGACATCTCCCATGTCCCCTAGATGTTTCCCAAGAAGGGGAGCTTTGGGATGTGTCCCTTGATGGTTTGGGGAACATTTGGAGGTCCTCTTTCCAAACTGGCACCCATGTGGCACTGTTTCCCTCCAAAAGAGTATTCACTCATTGGTTTGATATTCAAGCCATGACAAACAATATCTATGCAGTGCATGTTGGAATGCTATGTAGTATGCTTTTGTAATGGGGGATAATCACAACGACAGTTTTGACTCCCATGTTTGGAAGGTTCTTGTACCCTATATTTACTCTTTTTCTTTTCCAGAGTTTTTTATACAAACAAGGTCTTTTGGATCTACTGTTTTAAGGATTGCTACTTTTATTGAGTTGTGTTATAGTCCTATGTTCTAGAATCTAGAGTCTAGTGGGTTAGCTTAATTGGTTCAAATGAACTGTTCCTGTTGATGACTGTAACTCAGATAGGTATTTCCACAAGGGGTGTCTAACTTGTGGAAATCGTCATTTAATGACTCTTATGCTTTTTGGGAGTTCACTTTATTAATTAATTAATAAAGTGAACGTCTTTTTATAAAGTGAGTTTAATTTAATAAAGTGCCTAAGTTTTGGCACTAGTGACTTAAATTAAATGTGAGCCATTGATCTAACGGGACAATGAAATTTAATCTCGTCCATTGAGATTAGGTATTTGGCCTAATTCAATGTTATAAAACGATAACAAAGGGAGGAGTCATGACACACATTGATTCTTCACAGTGAGTGAGTAATTAGGCGAGGACAGAACAGGGAAGCAACAGATGCACACAGATTGAGGAAGCATGGAGATTGAGGCAAACACACAAGGCCGTACAATAGATCCGTACAGCCGTACGGATCCGTACAATAGTCAAACAACAGTAGACTGGACCGCACGTGTGAGTTGCAAAATTAATTTCAACAGTAAAATTGGTCGTACAACAGGTCCGTATAGATATGTACGAACAACCTCGGTAGATTAAATGCACGCAGATCGAGGCACTGTGATTTATCAGGTTTGCAGGATGTTTGTGGTTTTCTTTCTTAGAGCCATTTTCCTGAGTATGGGAGCTCTTGTAAGTTCTGAAGTTATTTTGAATGAAGAACTAATCTTGAAGAGCAAAAAAATAATTGTCCATGTGTGATTTTGTTTTTCTAAAATTTTCGTTGCATTAAATGGTTAAATAATTCCAGTAGTATAAATTAGATCTGATCTCATTTATCTAAGCACTGTTTTTAAAGAAATTAACATGGAATTAGAGCCATTGCTCTAAGAGAAAATCAAAATCAGTTGTTGAGTGCAGAATTTTCAGATTTAGAGGTCTCAGCAGCAGTGTGCTTGAAGGACTAAGCACAGGACATCCATGTCAGATGGTAGTGTCAGGTTCGAGGACATGCTTGATGGGGCTTCGAATTTCTTGCCTTGGAAGGCAAGAGTCATCTTGATCTTGAAAGAGCATGACTTGTGGAAGAATGTAGATAAGGTCCTTCTAGAGCCAACAAATCCTGCAGAAAGGGTAGCTGAGGAGAAGAAGGACATAAAGGCACAGAGGGTGATACTAGAAGCTGTGATGGATCACCTGATCCCTCATGTAGCAGAAAAGACCAAAGCAAAGGACATGTTGATGCCCTAGTTGGTCTCTTTCAAAGTGACAACTTGAACCAAAAAATGGTCTTGAAGAACAAGCTTAGAGATTGTCAGATGAACAGATTCGACAATGTTACTAGTTACCTTATGAGGATCACACAGATCCGTGATCAACTTGAAAATGTTGGAGAAAAGATCTTGGATGTAGAGCTAGTGAATGTAGCCCTGAACGGGTTCACCAAGTCATGGGAACCGTTTGTAAAGGGGATTTGTGCACAGGAGAACCTCCCATATCGACAGAGATTATGGGATGACTGTATTCAAGAGGAGACTCGGGAAGAGTCTAGATCCAACAAGCAAGGAGGAGCTGATGAGAACTTGGCCTTAATCAATAAGGCTAAGAAGGAAAACGTAAAGGCTTCATCAAGAAAGGTAACAATCAGGGAGAGGGACAACAGTCTAGACAAAAGAGGGACTTGAGCAAGCTCAAGTGCTACATTTTTCGCAAGAAAGGTCACTACGCTTCTCAATGTGCAGAGAAAAAGAAAGGCAGAGGAAAGACGCAACAAGTAGCAGCCACATCAGAGACTCAGTGGAGTGAACTTGCAACAAAGTTCGAGAGAGATTTTCCCCTAGTTTCTTTCCATTCGACCAACACTATTGCTAGGAGTTCTTGGTACCTGGACAATGGTGCCTCTTGCCACATGACGAAAGCTCGAGAGCTGTTCAACATATTATCAGAGGGAGACTCAGAGGTCCATGTAGAACTTGGTGATGATGCCAAGTATGCAGTGCAGGGTCAAGGGACAGTTTAGTTCCGGCTTGAGTTAGGAGGATCCTTTGATGCTTAGGAGGTACTCTATGTACCTGGTCTGAAGAAGAACCTTTTGTCCATCTCAGTCATGGAGGACAAAGTTTATGCAGTTACCTTCCATAGGGGGCAAGTGTTCATCTACCCAGAGGGAGCCAATCCCGACACTGCCATGAGGATTGGAGTCAAGGAAGGGAACTTGTACAGGCTTCAAGGCAAGCCCGTTCAGGCATTGGTGCACAACAATGAGAACCTATGCGAGTTGTGGCACAGGAGGATGGGACATCTACATCACAAAGCACTACCCATATTGAGGGAGATGGTCACCGTACTTCCAGACTTCAGTCTGGAGTAGTAGGGGGTGTGCAGAGGTTGTGCTCTTGGAAAAAATGTCAAGGCTTCATTTCCTAGCAGTGAGACTTGATCCAAAGGGATTTTGGATCTGATACATTTTGATGTTTGCAAGCCTATGTCAGTTTCTTCAGTGAAGGGTGCATCTTATTATGTAACCTTCATTGATGATTTCTCTAGGAAGACCTGAATCTACTTCATGAGAACCAAGGATGAGGTTTTCAATAAGTTCAAGGAGTTCAAAGCTCATGTGGAGAACTTGACAGGGAAGAAGATCAAGGTGCCGAGGACAGACAACGGGGGTGAGTATACCTCCAATGAGTTTAGAGATTTCTGCAAGGAGGTAGTGATCAAGAGGGAGAATACCGTGGCCTACAACCTGCAACATAATGGAGTTGCAGAGAGGAAGAACTGGTCTATTGTTAATGCACCAAAGGCCATGATCCATGATTAGAATCTGCCCATGGTTCTATGAGTTGAAGCATGCAACACAACTGTGTACTTGCAGAACATGAGCCCTCACAGAATACTGGAAGAGAAGATCTCGGAGGAAGCATTCACAGGTGTTAGACTTGAGATAAGACATCTCATGATTTTTGGTTGTCTAGTCTACATCCACATTCCCATGGAGAAGAGGACAAAGTTGGAGCCCTCAGGTCAGAAGGGCATCGTAGTAGGATACAAGAAGGATTCAGAGGCTTACAAAGTCTTTTTGCCAGATCAACGAAAGACAATGGTGAGCCGAGATGTCAAGTTCGAGGAGAACTTGGCATCAAGGAAATCTCATAAGATTCTTAGAGTTGCAGAGGATACACAACAAGTGGATCCTAAGGATGAACAGAGCAAAGAGACTTCCAGTGCAGAGGGCCAACCTTTAGGGGAGGAGGAGCAGTTGGCTCCCTCCAAGTCAGCCAGGAGGCCTAGGTGGTTTGAGCAGACTTTGAGAGATGCTCAGGAGCATGTTGAGGCTCCCAGGACCACATTCAAGGAGAGCAGGCCTTCGCAAAAGTTTTCGACTTATATGGCTTTGATGACAAACATCATAAACTCATAGCCTTCCAATTTTGAGGAAGCATCCAACCAACAGGTTTGGAGAGATGCCATGGTGGAGGAGCACAACTCCATCATGAAGAATGATGTCTGGGAGATTGTACTGAGAC
>JZKD02S0281502.1:0-20350 GCA_000966675.3 Picea glauca | reverse complement strand
CTATGAACAACGCATAGTATACAAAGTTTCCAAGTGATGGCATCGTCATTTGTCTGCATACATCGGAGTGTATGATGTTCAAAATACCTTTGGATTTTCTATGACTGCTTGTAAAGCTTCCCTTGACATTCTTGCCAAGTGCACAACCTTTACATACTCTGTCATGGTCTATCTGGAATTATGGTAGACCTTCAACCATTTTGCTCAAAACTGGTAATGCTTTATAGTTCAAGTGAGCAAGTCTTCGGTGCCATAGTTCACTGGAACTAACACTATTGTGTACAAGGGCTTGTTCTTGGTGTCCCTTCAACTTATAGAGTCCTCCCTCTCAGACACCAATCACAGTGGCTTTATTTATGCTTGAAATCTTGGGCCATAGAAGGAATTAGGCATCCACAAAAGCTACTCTAAAGCCTTTATCTTCTAAAGCTGAAATAGATAGAAGATTCTTCTTTAAGCCTTGTACAAATAGTATATCTTTAATTGAAAGAGGGTTACCTGAATCAAATTGTAAGGAGGATTCTCCGACGACTTTGATTGCATGCCTGGAATCGTCTCCAAGCACCACTTGAAGTGAAGAGTCCTTTTCTGTTAATTTTGATAGAGAGTTTCTGAATCCGGTCATATGCTTGAGAGCACCGCTATCTATGAGCCAAGTATCACTTCCTTGAGTGATGGTTCTTCAACATTAGTTGCATGTGCATGGTGCTTCTTCTTCTTTTCCTTCTCATGTTTGTGAGGACATTGTGCTACATAATATCCCATCTTCCTACAATTGAAGCATTGAACCTTTGACATATCCCTCTTACGACATGGCTTCTTAGAYKACCTTGGACTGCCTTCTTATCTTTCCTTTCTCTTCTTCACTTGTGCTGCAAGTGCTTGGTTTTCCTCATCATCTACCTTTTGTTTCTTRGATATCAATCTAGATTCCTCTTGAGAGCAATCTACCCATAACTTGTCAAACTTGGGTAACTTCCTTCTTGCACAAATTCCYTGGACAAATGGGTCCCAAGAGGGAGGGAAACCATTTAGCGTAGTGGTTACTAGTTCAACATCTTCTACTRGATCTCCAATGGYTGYTAACTRGTCTTTGATYTGTGAGATCYTTGTAAAGAAGTTGGCTATCGTCTCTGACTTGTTCATACTACATAGTCACATTTWTKAGTTGATGTYGTAGGGTAAGCTKCYKACTGGTGTTCTTGCTTTCATAGAGTCTGGTTAGGGCATCAAACATCTCCTTTGCAGTCTTTAGTTCTGATACATTGGGTATCAGGTGATCCTTGATTGAGTCTGTCAAGATCCTCTTGGCCTCGACCTCATTCTTCTTGAACTTTGCCTTTGCTTCTTCATCTTCTTGACGTGATCCAATAATTMATTCTCTTCTAGAATGAGTTGTATTMTATGCTTCCAGGATCTAAAGTTATCTACTCCATCCAATCTATCCTCAACTCTCATACYAGTTGACATTTTTGCCGGTAGAAACCCTAGCACTGAAAAACCTTGATTTTTCATACTTCATCAAACTGTACGTTTAGGGTTTYAGGGGGTGCGCTAGAGTAGGGCACACTRMTCTATACAAGAATTATCCCCAACGTCATTGGGAAAGTGCTCAACGAGCTTGACAAGGTGTTGCAACTGCAGGGTGTTGCAAGGTGTTGTTGTACCGATCTTCCTTCCACTGGTTAAACTGTTCTGAAGGTAACCAACTCTGATACCATGTTGGATTTTCCTTATTTACAGAACATAAGTGTTACTAGTGTTTTTTTACTTCATTACCATTAACATATATATATCATGTACTGAGCAGTAACAACATAAACAAGAGACAAGAAGAACACAAGAGATTTATCCTGGAAAAACCCAAATGGGGGAAAAACCCAGCAACCTTTCTTAGATAGATTATGTTTCACAAAGCAAGTCCAATCAGATAAACCCTAGCACAAGTGCTAGCTTAACCAGAAATACCACGCCAATTGCAGCAACAACGCCATACAAAGGTAGCGCACCTCCTCAAGGAGTAGCACACAAGAGAGAGATACCAAAAGACTGAGCAATAATAAACTGTGCAGCTACAACTACTGCGTCACCTCCTCCAAACTTCCACCTTGCTTCTATGTAGCTAGGAGAGTGAGTGAGTGAGTGAACAAATGAGCCAAGACGTCCTCTATTTATAGTCTTCCTGGCCACTAGACTAGGCCGACTTCTTCTCTCAACGGGTGTCTTTTCATTATTACTTTATTCTTCTGGGCCGACTTCTCTTCTAGGGTATTTCAATATCAATTCAATGGATCTCTTCTTCTGGAATCTTCTCAGCATCTAAGAAAGGTCATCTACGATGGAAAGATCTTCCCACAACTACCAAAACATCAACAAGTTGGACAAGGTCACTTGGAGAGGACCGAGCTACTATTCTGTAGGACCAAAAGTTGAAGGAGGATTGAGGAAGGTGCTAGGAGCGCTGGCAGATAAACCCTAGTGGAGGCCAAAGCTAGTAGAAGGTGAAGCAAATTGTTCCATGCATGTTCTAGCCCTTGAAGGGGGACCGAGCTACTGGTTGTTGAGTTCAGGAGCTAGTCAAACTGTCAATCTGCTCAACCGAGGGTCTATGGAGTATTCTCAATGACTATACTACAGGTCGTGGGCATATTGAAGCTGATAGGAGAAGACCAAGTAACCTAGGAGCAGCGGCCAAGGGTTAGAGGAGGACCGAACCCCCTAGCCCTGTTGTGGCGCAACCAATCTAGGAAGGGGACAACAACCCCATCACTTTAGTCAAGGCCCAAGTTTATGGTCTAATTAGGTGTTTCCTATAGCAGCCTAGTTAGCTTTTCAGAACTGGTATTTTATTTGTTACAATTTATGTAATTGTTGTTGTTAAAACAACATCTTTTGGAAGACTGTCACTGTTTGAACTGCTATGTTACAGAACTGGAAATAAGTGTTTGATAGCCTCTGAAATCTACTACTGGTTATTTGTAAATGTGCATTGTTTAGGATTGTATGGTACTATGCCAAATAAATTTGTTTGTAAGTTGGATTAACCCCTTTTCCTAGTCTAGAAACCATAGGGATATTACAATGAGACACACAGAATGAGTGAGTGAGATCTCATTGATTGGGTGAGAAGGACTTTCATCCAAGTGTGCAGGGACAGGGCCGAGGAAAGGAGCAAAGGAATAGCAACCAAGTGTGTCAGGCTAGGCTATTTGTTGATTTGTATTTTCCTTAAGTGGGTTATTATTCGGGGACAGGAGCCTAGATTTTATTTAATGAAATCAACAATGAACGGGTTTTCCCTTGGGGGTTTTTCCAGGGGTAATTTACCCAAAAATTTCGTGCAATGAAATATCCCAAATCCGACGGATCTGGATATCTATTGCTAAATTAGTGTTTTGACTCTTGGATTTGATACTCTAGGGGTTTCTGGATGTGGTTGAGTTAATTGTTTAACATGCTTGGTGATTTTTGCATGTGTGTCATCCAAATAATGTTTAAGCAATATATACGATGCATGTGAAATAAGGAACAAACACCATCTCAATAGCATGTATTATGCGGAAAAAGCAGGAAATACACTGACGTATTGAAAGCAGATAAATAATTATCAGCTAGATCTCATGGATCGTCACTGGAATACAATGCAACTAATACAAAATACCTGTGATCAGAAGATGTGGATAGATTTGCACATGCACGAATAGATCGACAATATGCAATTCCAAAAACTCACGACAACTGCTGCAAATGCTGGATAAACTCGCCCTGAAGGCTATACTCAACTGAATCGCCTAAAAATTGTCCCAAACTGAGCGCCTGGCCTCTAGGCTCCTCCTGATGATTGTCGGACTGGAGATCTGCTCCCTGAAGCTCTGGATGAACCCTGGATGACATCCCCTCGGGGGTTGCGCACCTCTTAGGCTCTGGGAGTGCGCCCTAGTGATTCCACTGTCGAAATCCACTAATATATGTCTCGAAATATGTGCCCTAACCTCCTCCGTACTGGGTCAAAAGGGTTTCCTCTAATTTGATCTGGAAAGCCCCCTAGAACCCCAAACGCCCCTCCTCAAGAGTTGCGCACTTCCTGGTTGTCTGATGCGCCCTGGTAGATTCCACCGTCAGAATCTGATGATCGGTGGCTCAAAAGAAGTGCCCTGGTCTCCTCTCAACTGGGTCGGAAGGAATCGACGAGATAATCGTTGGTCTCGTGCAAATACACAAAACCCTCTCTAACCCTTGCACCCTCACTAGCTGCACTGCGCAATCTCTGTAATGGATCTGAATACTCCTGAGTTGGCATGGTGAAATACCTGGATGGTATCTCTGATATGATAGGGTGTGTCTTCCAACACCGAAACCGATGTGGGTGGTGGTTTCCTCTAGAAATCCACAAAACATCAAAGAGGTCGACTTCCTCCTTAGGAAGTTGTTTTCAACATCAAATTATAACATAATGAGGAATTAGGTCGAATTCCTCCTTTTATATCTTCCCTGATCTAATTCTTCGTTGACATCACTTAAGCTAGGCGCTTTTCCTCCTAAGTTGAGTGATTAATTAATTAAGTTAACCTCTCAACACCTTTTTCTTCTATTTCTCCGTTGACTTAGGCTTAAGTGACTTTTCCTATGCTTTTTGGCTTAATTCATCATTTAGCCATTTGTTCACCCTTATTTCTCCCCTTGCTCCCTGTTTTTGCCTGACTATAGTCTACGGGAACAGATAAACTACTAAGTCACTCCTTGCTGGCCAACTCTTGGGAACGGGACATCATAGTCCTCCCTTCCCGAGATTGCTTGTCCTCAAGCAACATCAATCCTGGGTGCTGCAATATATGCTCTCCCTCCCATGCGGTGTGCTCCACTGGAAGTCCCCTTCATCTGACCAAGCACTCCCTGATAACCCTACTCCTCAATTTGTGCTCTCTCTGCTCTAGCACCTCCTCGGGTACTAATTGCAACTAACCCTCCTCATCCAAGGGTGGCAACTCCTCTGAAATGCTAACCTAATGTCCCACTTCCTTTCTAAGGCAAGAAACGTGAAATACGTTGTGAATCTTTCTACCCTCTGCCACCTCTAGTTCATATGCCACCTCGCCTACCTTCCTGATGATTTTGTACGGTCCNTAGCGCACCTCCTCAAGGAGTAGCACACAAGAGAGAGATACCAAAAGACTGAGCAATAATAAACTGTGCAGCTACAACTACTGCGTCACCTCCTCCAAACTTCCACCTTGCTTCTGTGTAGCTAGGAGAGCGAGTGAGTGAGTGAACAAATGAGCCAAGACGTCCTCTATTTATAGTCTTCCTAGCCACTAGACTAGGTCGACTTCTTCTCTCAACGGGTGTCTTTTCATTATTACTTTATTCTTCTGGGCCGACTTTTCTTCTAGGGTATTTCAATATCAATTCAATGGATCTCTTGCTTCCGGAATCTTCTCAGCATCTAAGAAAGGTCATCTACGATGGAAAGATCTTCCCACAACTACCAAAACATCAACAAGTTGGACAAGGTCACTTGGAGAGGACCGAGCTACTATTCTGTTGGACCAAAAGTTGAAGGAGGATTGAGGAAGGTGCTAGGAGCACTGGCAGATAAACCCTAGTGGAGGCCAAAGCTAGTAGAAGGTGAAGCAAATTGTTCCATGCATGTTCTAGCCCTTGAAGGGGGACCGAGCTACCGGTTGTTGAGTTCAGGAGCTAGTCAAACTGTCAATCTGCTCAGCCGAGGGTCTATGGAGTATTCTCAGTGACTATACTACAGGTCGTGGGCATATTGAAGCTGATAGGAGAAGACCAAGTAACCTCGGAGCAGCGGCCAAGGGTTAGAGGAGGACCAAACCCCCTAGCCCTGTTGTGGGGCGACCAATCTAAGAAGGGGACAACAACCCCATCACTTTAGTCAAGGCCCAAGTTTATGGTCTAATTAGGTGTTTCCTATAGCAGCCTAGTTAGCTTTTCAGAACTGGTATTTTATTTGTTACAATTTATGTAATTGTTGTTGTTAAAACAACATCTTTTGGAAGACTGTCACTGTTTGAACTGCTATGTTACAGAACTGGAAATAAGTGTTTGATAGCCTCTGAAATCTACTACTGGTTATTTGTAAATGTGCATTGTTTAGGATTGTATGGTACTATGCCAAATAAATTTGTTTGTAAGTTGGATTAACCCCTTTTCCTAGTCTAGAAACCATAGGGATATTACAATGAGACACACAGAATGAGTGAGTGAGATCTCATTGATTGGGTGAGAAGGACTTTCATCCAAGTGTGCAGGGACAGGGCCGAGGAAAGGAGCAAAGGAATAGCAACCAAGTGTGTCAGGCTAGGCTATTTGTTGATTTGTATTTTCCTTAAGTGGGTTATTATTCGGGGACAGGAGCCTAGATTTTATTTAATGAAATCAACAATGAACGGGTTTTCCCTTGGGGGTTTTTCCAGGGGTAATTTACCCAAAAATTTCGTGCAATGAAATATCCCAAATCCGACGGATCTGGATATCTATTGCTAAATTAGTGTTTTGACTCTTGGATTTGATACTCTAGGGGTTTCTGGATGTGGTTGAGTTAATTGTTTAACATGCTTGGTGATTTTTGCATGTGTGTCATCCAAATAATGTTTAAGCAATATATACGATGCATGTGAAATAAGGAACAAACACCATCTCAATAGCATGTATTATGCGGAAAAAGCAGGAAATACACTGACGTATTGAAAGCAGATAAATAATTATCAGCTAGATCTCATGGATCGTCACTGGAATACAATGCAACTAATACAAAATACCTGTGATCAGAAGATGTGGATAGATTTGCACATGCACGAATAGATCGACAATATGCAATTCCAAAAACTCACGACAACTGCTGCAAATGCTGGATAAACTCGCCCTGAAGGCTATACTCAACTGAATCGCCTAAAAATTGTCCCAAACTGAGCGCCTGGCCTCTAGGCTCCTCCTGATGATTGTCGGACTGGAGATCTGCTCCCTGAAGCTCTGGATGAACCCTGGATGACATCCCCTCGGGGGTTGCGCACCTCTTAGGCTCTGGGAGTGCGCCCTAGTGATTCCACTGTCGAAATCCACTAATATATGTCTCGAAATATGTGCCCTAACCTCCTCCGTACTGGGTCAAAAGGGTTTCCTCTAATTTGATCTGGAAAGCCCCCTAGAACCCCAAACGCCCCTCCTCAAGAGTTGCGCACTTCCTGGTTGTCTGATGCGCCCTGGTAGATTCCACCGTCAGAATCTGATGATCGGTGGCTCAAAAGAAGTGCCCTGGTCTCCTCTCAACTGGGTCGGAAGGAATCGACGAGATAATCGTTGGTCTCGTGCAAATACACAAAACCCTCTCTAACCCTTGCACCCTCACTAGCTGCACTGCGCAATCTCTGTAATGGATCTGAATACTCCTGAGTTGGCATGGTGAAATACCTGGATGGTATCTCTGATATGATAGGGTGTGTCTTCCAACACCGAAACCGATGTGGGTGGTGGTTTCCTCTAGAAATCCACAAAACATCAAAGAGGTCGACTTCCTCCTTAGGAAGTTGTTTTCAACATCAAATTATAACATAATGAGGAATTAGGTCGAATTCCTCCTTTTATATCTTCCCTGATCTAATTCTTCGTTGACATCACTTAAGCTAGGCGCTTTTCCTCCTAAGTTGAGTGATTAATTAATTAAGTTAACCTCTCAACACCTTTTTCTTCTATTTCTCCGTTGACTTAGGCTTAAGTGACTTTTCCTATGCTTTTTGGCTTAATTCATCATTTAGCCATTTGTTCACCCTTATTTCTCCCCTTGCTCCCTGTTTTTGCCTGACTATAGTCTACGGGAACAGATAAACTACTAAGTCACTCCTTGCTGGCCAACTCTTGGGAACGGGACATCATAGTCCTCCCTTCCCGAGATTGCTTGTCCTCAAGCAACATCAATCCTGGGTGCTGCAATATATGCTCTCCCTCCCATGCGGTGTGCTCCACTGGAAGTCCCCTTCATCTGACCAAGCACTCCCTGATAACCCTACTCCTCAATTTGTGCTCTCTCTGCTCTAGCACCTCCTCGGGTACTAATTGCAACTAACCCTCCTCATCCAAGGGTGGCAACTCCTCTGAAATGCTAACCTAATGTCCCACTTCCTTTCTAAGGCAAGAAACGTGAAATACGTTGTGAATCTTTCTACCCTCTGCCACCTCTAGTTCATATGCCACCTCGCCTACCTTCCTGATGATTTTGTACGGTCCTTAGAATCTAGGCTTCGGCTTCTCTGCCCCACTTCTTTTCAAGGAAGATTATTTGTACGACTGTACTTGCAGGAAAACCAAGTCCCCTACCTCGAAACTGCACTTTATCCTCTGCCTGTCCGCATAGATCCTCTGTTGGTTCTGAGCTGCCTTTAAGTTCTCATTTACTGCCCGTAGAGTCCTCTGACTCTCCTCAACCCAGTCTTTGGCCCTCGAGACTCTGTTATCCCCAAACACCATCTCCACAAAAGAGGGTGCATCCTATCCATACAATGCTCTAAACGGGGACATCCTGATAGACATGTGGTAAGTTGTATTGTAACAATACTCACCCATGTGCGTTGTTGCCCCCCCACATAATTTCTCAGATAACCCTCCACCCATTTGTTGACAATCTATGTATGTCCATCTGTCTGTGGGTGGTAGCTGGTACTCATGGCTAACTCTGTGCCCACCAACCGGAAGAGCTCCTGCCAAAATGCGTTGATGAATCGCCCATCTCTGTCATTGACTATCTGACGAGGTAAACCATGCAACTGGAAAACCTCTTTGAAAAATAGCTTTGTTACCTGTATGGTCGTGTAGTCCATGGGTATGGCAAAGAAGTGTGCAAATTTGGTCATCCTATCAACCACTACAAATATACAATCCTTGCCTTGCACTCGAGGAAGCCCTGTAATGAAATCCATAGAAATGCTCTCCCATTTCTGATTCGAAATGGGTAGAGGCTGAAGTAACCCCACGGGGTGTGTCTGCTCGGACTTGCTCTGCTGACAAGTCGTTCACTCTCGGATGTGTTTCAGTACATCATCCTTGAGACTCTTCCATGAGAATCTCTCCATGATCTGCCTATAAGTTTTGAAGTATCCTTGATGCCCGGCTGTAGGCGAGTCATGACACACCTTCAGAATCTTCCCTTTCAAGGTAGATTCTGGAACCAAATAGATCCGGTCCTTGTAGAAAATGACATCATCTAGCATCCGGTATCTATCATCTACTACCTGTCCATCCAATACCTCGCAAGAAAATTTGTTTTTGTAGTCTAACAAATGTGCCTTCCAGTCCGTGCAAATATCCATCATCGAACACTAGCCTCCTGGACAAGGCATCCGCTACAACGTTCCTTTTTCCTTTAACATACTCAATGTCAAAGTCAAAGGCTTGGATCTTTGAAACCCACTTCTATTTTCTCTCGCTGAGGTCTTTCTGATCCAGGAAATACTTGAGACTATTGTGATCAATCTTCACTACAAATCTACTACCCACCAAATACTATTTGAATTTGGTTAAGGCATGCATGATTGTGAGCATTTCCTTGTTGTAAATAGAGTAGAGCCTCTACGACTCGTTGAGCTTCCTACTCTCGAACACAATGGGATGGCCTCCCTGCATCAAAATTGCTCCAATCCCCACCCCTGATGCGTTGCACTCCAAGACAAACGACCTAGAGAAGTATGGAAGGGATAGAACAGAGCATGCGCTAATAACCTCCTTTATTTTCTCAAATGTTTGTTGTGACTCGTCCGTCCAATGAAAGCACCCGTCTTGGTTAGATCTGTGAGCGGTGCTCCCAACTGTGAAAAGCCTCTGACAAACTGCCTGTAGTAACTACATAACCCAAAGAATCCCTTCATCTTCGTGAGGTTCTTGGGTGTCGGCCAATCCAGAATGGCCCTGATCTTCTCGTGATGAACCTGTACTCCCTGCTCACTGATGATATGCGCCAAGTATAGTGTTTCTCTCATCCCAAACTCACACTTGGACTCCTTGGCATATAATGATTATGACTGCATAATGCCCAAGACCTCCTCCAAATTTGCCAGATGCTCATCCCATGTCTTGTTGTAAATCAATATGTCATTGAAGAATACCAAAAGGTACTTCCTCAACTGCCCCCTGAAGATGTGATTCATGCAAGACTGAAAAGTGGTTGGTGTGTTGGTCAATCCAAACGACATGACCAAAANACTGGGTCGGAAGGAATCGACGAGATAATCGTTGGTCTCGTGCAAATACACAAAACCCTCTCTAACCCTTGCGCCCTCACTGGCTGCACTACGCAATCTCTGTAATGGATCTGAATACTCCTGAGCTGGCACGGTGAAATACCTGGATGGTATCTCTGATATGATAGGGTGTGTCTTCCAACACCGAAACCGATGTGGGTGGTGGTTTCCTCCAGAAATCCACAAAACATCAAAGAGGTCGACTTCCTCCTTAGGAAATTGTTTTCAACATCAAATTATAACATAATGATGAATTAGGTCGAATTCCTCCTTTTATATCTTCCCTTATCTAATTCTTCGTTGACATCACTTAAGCTAGGCGCTTTTCCTCCTAAGTTGAGTGATTAATTAATTAAGTTAACCTCTCAACACCTTTTTCTTCTATTTCTTCGTTGACTTAGGCTTAAGTGACTTTTCCTATGCTTTTTGGCTTAATTCATCGTTTAGCCATTTGTTCACCCTTATTTCTCCCCTTGCTCCCTGTTTTTGCCTAACTATAGTCTACGGGAACACATAAACTACTAAGTCACTCCCTGCTGGCCAACTCTTGGGAACGGGACATCATAGTCCTCCCTTCCCGAGATTGCTTGTCCTCAAGCAACATCAATCTTGGGTGCTGCAATATATGCTCTCCCTCCCATGCGGTGTGCTCCACTGGAAGTCCCCTCCATCTGACCAAGCACTCCCTGATAACCTTGCTCCTCAATCCGTGCTCTCTCTGCTCTAGCACCTCCTCCGGTACTAATTGCAACTAACCCTCCTCATCCAAGGGTGGCAACTCCTCTGAAATGCTAACCTAACGTCCCACTTCCTTTCTAAGGCAAGAAACGTGAAATACGTTGTGAATCTTTCTACCCTCTGCCACCTCTAGTTCATATGCCACCTCGCCTACCTTCCTGATGATTTTGTACGGTCCATAGAATCTAGGCTTCGACTTCTCTGCCCCACTTCTTTTCAAGGAAGACTATTTGTACGACTGTACTTGTAGGAAAACCAAGTCCCCTACCTCGAAACTGCACTCTATCCTCTGCCTGTCCGCATAGATCCTCTGTTGGTTCTGAGCTGCCTTTAAGTTCTCATTTACCGCCCGTAGAGTCCTCTGACTCTCCTCAACCCAGTCTTTCGCCCTCAAGACTCTGTTATCCCCAAACACCATCTCCACAAAAGAGGGTGCATNGTCCCACTTCCTTTCTAAGGCAAGAAACGTGAAATACGTTGTGAATCTTTCTACCCTCTGCCACCTCTAGTTCATATGCCACCTCGCCTACCTTCCTGATGATTTTGTACGGTCCTTAGAATCTAGGCTTCGGCTTCTCTGCCCCACTTCTTTTCAAGGAAGATTATTTGTACGACTGTACTTGCAGGAAAACCAAGTCCCCTACCTCGAAACTGCACTTTATCCTCTGCCTGTCCGCATAGATCCTCTGTTGGTTCTGAGCTGCCTTTAAGTTCTCATTTACTGCCCGTAGAGTCCTCTGACTCTCCTCAACCCAGTCTTTGGCCCTCGAGACTCTGTTATCCCCAAACACCATCTCCACAAAAGAGGGTGCATCCTATCCATACAATGCTCTAAACGGGGACATCCTGATAGACATGTGGTAAGTTGTATTGTAACAATACTCACCCATGTGCGTTGTTGCCCCCCCACATAATTTCTCAGATAACCCTCCACCCATTTGTTGACAATCTATGTATGTCCATCTGTCTGTGGGTGGTAGCTGGTACTCATGGCTAACTCTGTGCCCACCAACCGGAAGAGCTCCTGCCAAAATGCGTTGATGAATCGCCCATCTCTGTCATTGACTATCTGACGAGGTAAACCATGCAACTGGAAAACCTCTTTGAAAAATAGCTTTGTTACCTGTATGGTCGTGTAGTCCATGGGTATGGCAAAGAAGTGTGCAAATTTGGTCATCCTATCAACCACTACAAATATACAATCCTTGCCTTGCACTCGAGGAAGCCCTGTAATGAAATCCATAGAAATGCTCTCCCATTTCTGATTCGAAATGGGTAGAGGCTGAAGTAACCCCACGGGGTGTGTCTGCTCGGACTTGCTCTGCTGACAAGTCGTTCACTCTCGGATGTGTTTCAGTACATCATCCTTGAGACTCTTCCATGAGAATCTCTCCATGATCTGCCTATAAGTTTTGAAGTATCCTTGATGCCCGGCTGTAGGCGAGTCATGACACACCTTCAGAATCTTCCCTTTCAAGGTAGATTCTGGAACCAAATAGATCCGGTCCTTGTAGAAAATGACATCATCTAGCATCCGGTATCTATCATCTACTACCTGTCCATCCAATACCTCGCAAGAAAATTTGTTTTTGTAGTCTAACAAATGTGCCTTCCAGTCCGTGCAAATATCCATCATCGAACACTAGCCTCCTGGACAAGGCATCCGCTACAACGTTCCTTTTTCCTTTAACATACTCAATGTCAAAGTCAAAGGCTTGGATCTTTGAAACCCACTTCTATTTTCTCTCGCTGAGGTCTTTCTGATCCAGGAAATACTTGAGACTATTGTGATCAATCTTCACTACAAATCTACTACCCACCAAATACTATTTGAATTTGGTTAAGGCATGCATGATTGTGAGCATTTCCTTGTTGTAAATAGAGTAGAGCCTCTACGACTCGTTGAGCTTCCTACTCTCGAACACAATGGGATGGCCTCCCTGCATCAAAATTGCTCCAATCCCCACCCCTGATGCGTTGCACTCCAAGACAAACGACCTAGAGAAGTATGGAAGGGATAGAACAGAGCATGCGCTAATAACCTCCTTTATTTTCTCAAATGTTTGTTGTGACTCGTCCGTCCAATGAAAGCACCCGTCTTGGTTAGATCTGTGAGCGGTGCTCCCAACTGTGAAAAGCCTCTGACAAACTGCCTGTAGTAACTACATAACCCAAAGAATCCCTTCATCTTCGTGAGGTTCTTGGGTGTCGGCCAATCCAGAATGGCCCTGATCTTCTCGTGATGAACCTGTACTCCCTGCTCACTGATGATATGCGCCAAGTATAGTGTTTCTCTCATCCCAAACTCACACTTGGACTCCTTGGCATATAATGATTATGACTGCATAATGCCCAAGACCTCCTCCAAATTTGCCAGATGCTCATCCCATGTCTTGTTGTAAATCAATATGTCATTGAAGAATACCAAAAGGTACTTCCTCAACTGCCCCCTGAAGATGTGATTCATGCAAGACTGAAAAGTGGTTGGTGTGTTGGTCAATCCAAACGACATGACCAAAAACTCCAAATGACCAAAATGACATTTGAACGTTGTCTACTCTATGTCCTGCTCCCTGATGCTGATCTGATGATATCCTGACCACAGGTCAATCTTGGTGAAGAAAACTGCCCCATGTAGCTCGTCCATCAACTCATCTATGTGAGGAATGGGATACATGTTCTTGATTGTTTTCTTATTGAGGGTTCTGTAGTCAATGAACATCCTCAATGTGTCATCTTTCTTCAGTACCAAAACAACTAAAGCAAAAGGACTCGCACTAGGCCTGATGTATCCCATCGCAAGAAATTCTTTGATTGCTTTCTCGATCTCGTCCTTGAATCTCTTGGGGTGCCTATAGGGCGCGGTGATCACCGGTGTAGCCCCTGCCTCCAACTCAATAGTATGCTCGAACCCCCTGTCTAGTGGTCTCCCTGGTGGTATCCGCCCAAACACTGGCTCACACTGACTCAGGAGCTTCCTAATCTGTGGATGGTAATGCTCTCTTCCCTCTAAATCCTTCCGGGTGGTGATCAAACACTGTTGCATATGCTACATCACCGTGACGGAAGATCCGCTCCATCCTCTTCGCTAATACTGCTCTGGGTGCTCCTATAGACATACCTCTTAGTACCACTCTCGATCCACTTGCGTCTCTGAAGCTCGTGGTCAACGTTTGATAGTTGAACCCAATCTCCCACAATGAATACAGCCACTGTACTCCCAACACTGCATCTGTATCTAACAGGTCAACTACATAAAAGGTGTCCGTCGGGGTGTAGTTGCCTAGCTTGAGCTTTAGGTCTGTGACCATGTCCAAGCATGTCACAGTGTATCTGTCTGCCACTGCCACGTGGAATCCCTCAAACTCCTGAGTGCGTAACCCCCTCCTGGCTACTAAGGACGCATCTATAAAATTGTGGGTGGCCCCACCATCAACTAGAGTTGTCATGCACTGCCCCTATACAAGGCCCTTGAGCTTGAGAGTGTTGTACCTAGGTACTCCAAAGAGGGTTACTATGGTTCCCGCTTTCACCTCTCTATGAGGTTTTGTCTCCTTTGGTTGTGCCTATGTCTGAATCTGAGGTTTCTTCGGATGCCGCTCCGGCTCATGTGTAATCTCATCCTCTGAATCATTGTCTTCCTGTGCCCCGATCTCCTCATCCTCCACACTGCCTGATTCCACCTCAATGTAGTGGATCTGCCCCTTTCCCATGCATCTATGCCCTGGGACCCAAGGGTCTCTGCAAGAGAAGCAAAGCTTCTTCCTCATCAACTCTTGTCTGGTGTCATCATCCAACTTGGGATTACCCTTTCATTCCCTTTGAGGATTTTTTTGATCCCTGTCTCTCTTTGGTACAAAGGGTTTGGTAAAAGTTTTGGGTTTCAGCGTTGAGTCCCCCATGTCTCTCATGTGCATAATGGCCTCCTATAGGGTGTGAGGCTTGAAAGCCTTAACCCAACCCCTCAATGGCTCTGTCAACGCCTCGTTGAACAAGGTCACGAACCTGTGCGCTGATATATCTGATACGGCCACTACCTTCCACTAGAACTCTGTGATGAAGGCCTCAACCGAACCTGTCTGTCTCAACTGTGTAAGATCCTTGAAATGGAGTTTTGTATCTCTCCTGTCAAACCTCTCCATCAACATCTCGATGAACTCCAAGTATGAAGTAATGTGGCTATGACCCAAGGTCACCAACCCATGGTACCACCACTCGTGGGCCTCCCCATCCAAGTGTCAGGTGGCGAAGTTGATAGCTTATGACTCCATCATTGAGTTAAGCTTGAAATATGTGTCAAGCTTTTGTACCCATGCCTGAGCTGAGCATCGTGATCACCCGTTGAAAGTAGGAATGTTCAGCTTTCCCACTTTCTTGATGAAATCTATATTTTGAGTTTGCGCATTACCCCTCTGTGCCTCCCAGGGTCTGTTCCGATACCTGATCGAAAAATAGTCTAGCAAACTCATGTCTGCATGGAACTTTGGTCCTAGTGCCAAATAATCTCTCTTGCACTCTACGAATGGGTCCTGTGGCACTGCATGTCCCTAGCCTGGTTGTCCTCCTGCCTACCCTGGTTGTCCCAATGGTTGTCCCCCTTGGAATTGTGCATATAATGATCGGGGAATCCTCCCAGATGATGTATAGGAACGGATAGGTGAAGGGTGTCCACTCTTTCCACCCTAAGATCTACTGGAGCCATTGGCCCCACCTCCCTGGTGTCCTCTTGAACCACTCGCTCCTCCTACAGCATTGGCACCCATAGTGCTCACGCTGTGCTAGATCATTTGTGTGTTGATGGACATTTGTGCTATGGCATTCATCATGTCCCGTTGTCCTCTGGCTAGGTCATCCAAGATGGCCTGCGTATTGTCAGAATGTGTCTCGAGGCCTTCCCCCCTACCCTTTGGTGTCTCCCGTCTATCACCCATAATCCTCTCTATGCCTACCTCTATGTCAAAGTTGATGTGATCTTTGTCCTCTAACTATGCCTCTGTATCTGACTGAGTGTGGAAAGGAGTGTAGTCCCTTCTCTTCCTGTCTCTTCTGTCTCTACTATGTCCTCTGCGATATTGAATGTACTCATCCCCAATATGTCATCGGCCCTCTAGGTATTTTGCACCTATTCCCGGAATCATGGGGTCATGAGAAGCACTTCTTCACAGGCTGGCAGGAAGAAGGCTTTGATACCACTGAAATATCCCAAATCCGGCGGATCTGGATATCTACTATTGAACTAGTGTTTTGACTCTCGGATCTGATACTCTGGGGGTTTCTAGATACGTTTGATTTAATCGTTTAACATGCTTCGTGATTTTCATATGTGTGTGTCATACAAATAATGGTTAAGAAGCATATACGATGCATGTGAAATAAGGAACAAACACCACCTTAATAGTATGTATTATGCTGAAAAAGCAGGAAATACACTGACGTACTGAAACAAGATAAATAATCATCAGCTAGATCTCATGGATCGTCACTAGAATACAATGCAACTAATACAAAATACTCGTGATCAAAAGATGTGGATAGATCTGCACATGCACGGATAGATCGACAATACACAGTTCCGGAAATTCATGGCAACTGCTACAAATGCTAGATAAACTCGCCCTGGTGGCTATACTCAACCGAATTTTCTGAAAACTGTCCCAAACTGAGCGCCATGGCCTCTAGGCTCCTCTTGATGACTGTCGGACTGAAGATCTTCTCCCTGAAGCTCTGGATGAACCCCGGATGACATCCCCTCGTGGGTTGCGCACCTCCTAGGCTCTGGGATTACGCCCTAGTGATTCCACTGCCAGAATCCAGTAATATCTATCTCGAAATGTGCTCCCTAGCCTCCTCTGTACTGGGTCAAAAGGGTTTCCTCTGATCTGATCCGAAAATCCCCTTGGAACCCCAAACGTCCCTCCTCAAGAGCTGCGCACTTCCTGGTTTTCTGATGCGCCCTGATAGATTCCATCGTCAGAATCTGATCATTGGTGGCTCAAAAGAAGCGCCATGGTCTCCTCTCAACTGGATCGGAAGGAATCGACGAGATAAGCCTCGATCTCCTGCAGCTACACAAAACCCTCTCTAACCCTTGCGCCCTCACTAGGTGCATTGCGCAATCTTTGCAATGGATTTGAATACTCCTGAACTGGCATGGTGAAATACCTTGATGGTATCTTCGATAGGCTAGGGTGTGTCATCCAACACCAAAACCGATCTCGGTGGTGGTTTCTTCCAGAAATCCACAAAACATCAAAGAGGTCGACTTCCTCGTCTGGAAACTGTTCTCAACATCAAATCATAACATAATGAGGAATTAGGTCGAATTCATCCTTTTATATCTTCCCCGATCTAATTCTTCATTGACATCACTTAAGCTAAGCGTTTTTCCTCCTAAGTTGAGTGATTAATTAATTAAGTCCCCCCCTCAACAGCTTTTTCTTCTATTTCTCCGTTCACTTGGGCTTAAGTGACTTTTCCTATGCTTTTTGGCTTAATTCATCGTTTAGCCATCTGTTCACCCTTATTTCTCCCCGTGTTCCCTGTTTGTGCCTGACTATAGTCTACGGGAATAGATAGACTACTAAGTCACTCCCTGCTGGCCTACTCTTGGGAACGGGACATCACATGCAATGTGTATGGTTTCATTATTTTTGCTTTCGTTGTTACTGTTTGGTTAATAACTTAGCTATGCTTTTATTCAATAATTAATTTTATTCGGAATTAATTGTTAGGTGTTGGGCTAAAGAGAATTTAACAATGGAAATGTCTTGTAAAGCTATGATAGGGAAGTTGTATGATAGGTTTATCTCTGAGAAGTCGTTAACTACGTGGATTGAACAAAGGCGGACAATTGTTTTAGGGTATATGCCCAAGCACCATACCTTGGCAAAAGGATGGGTCACCTTCCACTTTGAATTTGAAGAAGAGGTGGTAAAATTTCTAAGGATTGGTTAGTTTTGGGGCGATGCGACATTAACTCTTAAAAAATGGTCACCATGCTTTGACCCTAGGTTAGAGAAGCTAACCATGCACCTTGTGTGGGTAAAACTTCCTAGCCTAGAGTTCGAACATTGGACAATGGAGGTTTTTAGGGCTATTGAGAATAGCATTGGGTTAGAACTAGATGAGTAGTACAAAGTGGAAACCTCATGTTCAGTGGCTCAAATACTAGTCAAGTTGGACCTAAAGATGAGTTGGCAAAGGCTATGGGCAATGACATAGGACACAGGTGTTATGTTCAAACCTTGTATTATGTTGGAATAACCTTTAGATGTGCAAGATGCCATATCTATAGGCACTTAGCCAAGGAATGTCTTCTTAAGTTTAATAAACATGTATAGAAGAAGAAAAGCAATGCAATAAGTGGAGTGAATACTGAATCAAAGGAAAATGATACAAATAATCTAGAGGAGAAGATGGAATCGAGTCAAAAATCAAACCCTAATGAGACCTTAGAGGTAAGTGATACTACGATTTTGGATAAGGAAAAAAGAGGACTAGAGTACCTGCTATGAGAGGTGAAGAGAGAGTTGTTGATTTACTGGTTATGGCACCAGTGGACGAGCAAAGAGGACTTTTGGGAGCCACTACCATCTAGGATTGAATTCAAAATGTAACAAGAGGCCAACAGAATGTGGACCACATTGTCATCAAGCCACCAATACAAAATGGTACATTAAATTGTTCTTCAAAAAACTCAAATAGTTTAGAGAAAGATAGTTTACTATAAAGTAATCTCTTGAAGGTTGCCCTGGATTAGAAGCTTATAAGGATTTTTCTATTAAAAAGGATAGAAAAGGCAAATTAGAGAAAGGAGGGATGGGAGTAATGCATGCAATCTTTAATCATATGGATGGATTGGTTGGGGGTGGGTATCTCGAACTGGTTTTGGTAAAACCTCGATGGAAACCCTATGCCTAGATATAGGAAAACCTATGCCCTCCAAAAACTCGCCTTAGGAAGGTTATTGGACCTGCAAAAGCCTGACATAAGCTTGATACAAGAGATAATGGGAGAGTAAAAAAATCATGGAAGATCTGTCAAAGTCATGGAAGGAATGGGAATTTATTATTGTTGATTCAATTAGGCAGTTTATGGGGATTTTAATTGAGTGGAGAGAAAAATCAATGAGAATGATTCACTCCACTTTCTCGATTTTAGGGATTAAAGTTGATTTCTATTCTCTGGAACATGGGAAGGCATTTTCTAGGGTCAATGTTTATGGACCCTATGAGGACCAAATAACTTATTCAGAGCGTTTACAAGACCAGAATTTTTTAGCAGTAGATATAACCTCATAATGGGTGGGGACATAAATTTCACTACTAAAAGAGCGAAGCTCCATGGGGTGGTTACTAGGGAAGACCCTCTAGCTGATTTTTTCCTTCATGAGCTAGAAGAAGTAGGATTGGTAGATGTTGAACCAATCAAATTGTCTCCAATGTGGAGAAATTTAAGGATAGGAGAGGATATGATTGTCAAAAGACTTGATAGAGTTTTGTTATCTGGAGTTGTAATGAGTGACTCAAGAAGAATCCGAAATTGGGTGGAGATGGGAGGAGTCTGATCATCTTCCTATTATGCTCCAAACAAAGAAGGAAGAGAGTAAACCTCCTAAATTTAATTCCAATGGCCATAGGATGAGGAGTTCGGAGAATCAGTAATGATAGAGTGGCTAAAGTATGATGCAAATTCAAGAGAGTTGCTAGTATTCAATTTGCACCAAATTTACAGAGAAAGTTAAGAAAGAAGTTATCTCTTGGGCTCATGTGAAGAAAAGGATCTCTTGGGCTCATGTGAAGAAGAGGAGGGATGAGCATGTTTTGATCAATGTGGAGGACCAAATTGCATAAACTTATGCTAGTAATTATGAAGGTAACTATGATGACGCTATAAGGAAAAAATTGAAAAAATTCGAACAATCTAAGAGAAAGTTGTTGGAGGAAAAGGAAGCACAATGAAGGATGTAGAGAAGGGACTTATACAAGGGAGACAAAAATACTAGATTTTTCCATAATTATGCTAATCATAGGAACAACATAAATACTATATCGAAAATGAAGGAGGATGGGGAAGTAGCAAGGTCATTCAAGGAGATAGAAGATATGGGAGTCACACATTTCAAAGGACTGTATAAAGAGCAAGGGAGGGTATATGTAGCTGAAATTGTGAAGATTACTTATTTTTTTCCTAGTTTTGTAAGAGAGAAGCAAAGTGAAACTATGATCAAGGTGTTGGTTTTCCGTATATGAGATATGACCGATATATTATTACAATGATGAGTGTTCCATATATAGGGAACATAAAGTGACCATCCATGGAAGGATGTGTCCCTTGAATAATCAATAACTATTTATTAT
>JZKD02S0281480.1:9050-20350 GCA_000966675.3 Picea glauca | reverse complement strand
GATTTCAGGTTGAGGGTCTTCGAGGTTTCATGTCAGGAGGACATGACAGAGTGTTGTGGACTCTGAATACTTGTGCATTAGCACACTTCTGAACTCTGAGGAGTCAGACAAAGACAGGCTGAGGCACAGGACTGGAATCATCAACTCAGGAAGAAGACCTGTGAGGTTGCTGAACACCTCAGGAGGCAAGGCTGTGTAGATGAGACATAGTTGTAGAAAAAATCATGGAGGATTCTGTAGAGCTCTGCCAAGTGGGCATTGAGCATATGCACAGTGGTGCAGTTGGAAGAAGAACTCTGCCGTGAGTTTAGAAGACCAGAATCAATGAGGATTCTGAGAAGCTCTCCCAAGAGGGCATTGAGCAGGTGCATAGGTGCACAAGGACCGAGAACTTCTGAACATTTTGTGAAAGAGGAGAAGATACTCTGCCAGGAGGGCATTGAGGAAGTGTGTAGGCAAGAATAGGAAAGGAAGACAACTCTTTGAGTTCGGGAGTGAAGAAAGAGTCCACTAAGGGACCTTCACAGGGTTTGCTGAATACCCATAAGTACTCAAGAAGTAGCTTGAACAACATGACAGCCAGGAAGGCATCTAAATATTCTCCATCTGAGGGAGAAGGAAGAAAGATGAAATCCCCCAAGGGGTCTGAGTGTTTGTGAGAGCTCAGAAGAGATAGCACGCTGGGTGCATGAGAAGACTCTGCAGGAGCACAGACATCAGAATCCTTTAAGGATTTGAGAAGAACAAGCTCAGAAGGAACAACGCTTTTACACGCTTTTGCGAAACTCAGGTTCGAAGAGATCGTAGAAAGGAGTAGCAAAGGTCGATGCCTTTGAGAAGACGAGTTCTTCCAAGGTTGGGAAGAACAACATTCTTATATGCACATGAAGCTTAGGAGAGAGTAACAGGAGCCGTCGGATCGGGTGGATAAGAACAGATCTGGACTGTTGGGTTTAAGTGTCCAGGAGAAGCTCAAGAAGAGCCTACAAGAGGAAGATACTGACAGTCATCGGATCCCATACTGAAAACCCCGACAGCCGTTAGATCGGGAGGAGTTTTGCACAGTTTAGTCCCAGGAGGAGGAGCGCACAAGAAGACGGGTCTAAGCTGTCATATCTAGGATCAGATCATCGATAGCCATCGGATCTGTAGGACCTGTGAGGAGGTTAAGCCTTCGTGAGTAGCAGGAGGAGAGAAGTCCCGACAGGGCATCGGGATATTGGCCATCGGGAAATCAAGATTCTTGAGGTCATAAGAACTAGGAAAGCATAAGTCTCGAAATCTCGATGTAATCGGGACTATCCATTTGAAGAGGATGCATGGCACGGATCAGGCGCTGTTGACATTTTGTCCATTGAGATATCGAAGATCCCAGGGACAAGAGTTTCGTGCATTATAGATTCGCGATCTGTGAAACCCCGATGAGTGGGGGCCAGCTGTCACTACAGTAGCGAAGGAGGACATAGGCATAGTGGAGGCCAGCTGTTAGTAATTGGGAGGAAGTCGGGGATCGACACATCGAGAATCCCATGGGAGTGTGCACATTAGCATCACCAACCCCGAAACCCCGACAGGATAAGGCTGCAGTAATGGAGTGATGGTCATATCGACCAAGGGTTGAGCCCGGAGAGCCAACATGGTCAAAGGCACGTCACAAATCGGGAAATCAGAGATCCCGTGCACAAGGATTTCGTGCATTTTGAAACCGCGAACCCTGAAACTCCGATGGGGAGTTCGACTGCAGTCACATCGAGTGATGGTCACATTGACTAGAGCCTAGAAAGGAGGTAGCCTCAAAAGGAGGTAAGGACAAGGTCATGGAGGCGTGGTCATATGCGACAAGAGATAAGCTCAGGAGGGCTCATGCGTGAAAAGAGCTCATCACGAATCAAGGATTAGAGAGGCGAGAAGTTATTGACAGCGAGAACCGCGAAACCCTGAAACCTGATACAGAGTCAGGGATAACCACGGTCAAGTGCTGAAGGCTGTGAAGGGTAAAGAAGGACCTATGGAGTGGGTTGGGAATTTGCATGTTAACTCCCAAGAGGATAAAAAAAAAAGCCGCTTCGGCTCAACAGAAGGAGAAATTGAACGATCCTGTGGCAGGAGGTAAGGTGAAGACACCCTGCGGGGTGGCAGTTTAGACCTCTCTGCATCAAGTGGTATCAGAGATGATATCTTGTCTATATATTTCAGGCAAGGAGGAGAATGAGGAACTGAAGCACTCTGATACATGTCAAATGGTATCAGAGCCGGAACTTTGTCTGTATATTTCAGGCAAGAGGAGAAAAGAGGAGAAGGAAGAAGACAGAGCATTGGAGGACTCTGTAATGATTGTTTACAGGTAGGAAACGATCAAGAAGACAGTCAACAGGGCTGTAAGGATGAAGCTGGACACACTCAAGATGCAGAGTGATAGCAGCAGATCTGTCAAGGAGACAGATAGAAACAACAACGTGGCTACTAAAGGCCATAAACCTGCTAAAAGGAAGAGCTCAAAGCTAATGAGCGCAACAAAAATGGATAAAGAGCTCGCTAATATAAAGTGGGAGATGGAGGAGCTAGAAATGNGAGTTTAATAGCCCATTACCTTGACAGTAACATTTCAAACTTAGGAGGAATGTTTGCAACAACTACATCTATGACCATACTTTTTGATGCGATATGATATAAAGAAAAAAAAAATTCTTGATTAGACCCAAATACTTCACCTTTCTAGAATCAAAAGAAAACATATCTTTGTATGGTCTAGTGATATCGAAAACCAACTCCTCCATGATCACCTTTGACATCAAATTGTGAAACGCCCTTGAATACAACATCACATTATGAAGAGTTACATCATGAATATTTATATTTATATAGAAGGGGGGTACATCCCCATCATCACCACTTTCTTCAACACAGGGGCCAAAAAAAATAGAAGCATGATCATCTTTCCCATTAAGGGTATCTGATGCAGGAGCATCTCTCCACGCAGCTAGCCAACCAGCCAACCACGTCAGCGCGCACGCATTCAGAGCTGAAAGAGAGGTGCAACCTCATTTAATTTTATAATGAATATAATTTAAATACTTAGGCTGGTGAGCCAGGAAATCCGTGCCTTTGAGAAGGCGCTAGATAGGATCGGCTTTAATGACAAGAATGTTTGAGATCTAGATCCGATTCTGGAATAGACAACCCATTTAATGTAATTTATTAGAGTAGGTGAACCTGGAGGGAAGAGCTAAGAGCCCCTCAGGTAAAAGAGACATTCAGATCTCATTTTGAGTTAGTATGCATGTAGAGCAGAAGAGAAGAGCCGAGGAGAGCTCAAGAACACCATTGTAAAGATACATGCAATTTGCCATTGTTAATACAAACAATAGTTTTTCCTGCATGAGTTCTGTATTCTATGGATGTCTGTGAGTGTTCCCTTTATTCTGTAAATGTATGTTGTGTTTGTATGTTTGCAGGGAGTTTGTGTGATTTCAGGTTGAGGGTCTTTGAGGTTTCATTTCAGGAGGACATGACAGAGTGTTGTGGACTCTGAATACCGGTGCATGAGCGCACTTCTGAACTCTGAGGAGTCAGACAAAGACGGGCTGAGGCACAGGACTGGAATCATCAACTCAGGATGAAGACCTGTGAGGTTGCTGAACACCTTAGGAGGCAAGGCTGTGTAGCTGAGACACAGTTGTAGATAGAATCATGGAGGATTCTGTAGAGCTCTGCTAAGTGGGCATTGAGCATATGCACAGTGGTGCAGTTGGAAGAAGAACTCTGCTGTGAGTTCAGAAGACCAGAATCAATGAGGATTCTGAGAAGCTCTCCAAAGAGGGCATTGAGCAGGTGCATAGGTGCACAAGGACCTAGAACTACTGAACATTCTGTGAAAGAGGAGAATATACTCGGCTAGGAGGGCATTGAGGAAGTGTGTAGGCAAGCACAGGAAAGGAAGAGAACTCTTTGAGTTCGGGAGTGAAGAAAGATTCCACTAAGGGACCTTCACTGGGTTTGCTGAATACCCATAAGTACTCAAGAAGTAGCTTGAACAACAGGACAGCCAGGAAGGCATCTAAGTATTCTCTATCTGAGGGAGAAGGAAGAAAGATGAAATCCCCCAAGGGGTCTGAGTGTTTGTGAGAGCTCAGAAGAGATAGCACACTGGGTGCATGAGAAGACTCTGCAGGAGCGCAGACGTTGGAATCCTTTAAGGATTCGAGAAGAACAAGCTCAGAAGGAACAACGCTTTTACGCGCTTTTGCGAAACTCAGGTTCGAAGAGATCGTAGAAAGGAGCAGCAAAGGTCGAGGCCTTTGAGAAGACGAGTTCTTCCAAGGTTGGGAAGAACAACATTCTTATACACACATGTAGCTCAGGAGAGAGTAACAGGAGCCGTCGGATCGGGTGGAGAAGAACAGATCTGGACTGTTGGGTTTAAGCGTCCAGGAGAAGCTCAAGAAGAGCCTACAGGAGGAAGAGACTGACAGTCATCGGATCCCATACTAAAAAAACCGATAGCCGTTAGATCGGGAGGAGTTGTGCACTGTTTAGTCCCAGGAGGAGGAGCGCACAAGAAGACGAGTCTAAGTTGTCAGATTTGGGATCAAATCGCCGACAGCCGTCGGATCTGTAAGACCTGTGAGGAGGTTAAGCCTTCATGAGTAGCAAGAGGAGAGAAGTCCCGAAAGGGCATCGGGATATTGGCCATCAGGAAATCAAGATTCTCAAGGTCATAAGAACTAGGACAGCGTAAGTCTCGAAATCCCGACATAATCGGGACCATCCATCTGAAGAGGACGCATGGCACGGATCGGGCGCCGTTGACATTTTGTCCATCGGGATATCGGAGATCCTAGGGACGAGAGTTTTGTGCATTATAGATTCATGATCCATGAAACCTCGATGAGTGGGGGCCATCTGTCACTACAGTAGCAAAGGAGGACAGAGGCGTAGTGGAGGCCAGTTGTCAGTAATCGGGAGGAAGTCGGGGATCGACACATCGCGAATCCCATGGGCATGTGCACATTAGCATCACAAACCTCGAAACCCCGACAGGATAAGGCTACGGTCATGGAGTGATGGTCATATCGACTAGGGGTTGAGCTCGGAGAGCCAACATGGTCAAAGGCACGTCACAAATCGGGAAATCAGAGATCCCGTGCACAAGGATTTCGTGCATTTTGAAACCGCGAACCCCGAAACTCTGATGGGGAGTTCGACTATGGTCACATGGAGTGATGGTCACATTGACCATAGCCTAGAAAGGAGGTAGCCTCAAAAGGAGGTAAGGCCATGGTCATGGAGGCGTGGTCATATGCGACAAGAGCTAAGCTTAGGAGGGCTCACACGTGAAAAGAGCTCATCGTGAATCGGGGATTAGAGAGGCGAGAAGTTCTCGACAGTGAGAACCGTGAAACCTCGAACCCCGATACAGAGTTAGGGATAACCACGGTCAAGTGATGAAGGCTGTGAAGGGTAAAGAAGGACCTGTGGAGTGGGTCAGGAATTTGCACGTTAACTCCCAAGAGGATCAAAAAAAAAAATCCGCTTCGGCTCAACAGAAGGAGAAATTGAACGATCCTGTGGCAGGAGGTCAGGTGAAGACACCCTGTGGGGTGGCATTTTAGACCTCTCTGCATCAAGTGGTATCAGAGCTGATATCTTGTCTGTATATTTCAGGCAAGGAGGAGAATGAGGAACTAAAGCACTCTGATACACGTCAAATGGTATCAGAGCCGGAACTTCGTATGTATATTTTAGGCAAGAGGAGAAAAGAGGAGAAGGAAGAAGACAAAGCATTGGAGGACTCTGTAATGATTGTTTACAGGTAGGAAACGATCAAGAAGACAATCAATAGGGTTGTAAGGATGAAGATGGACACACTCAAGATGAAGAGTGATAGCAGCAGATCTGTCAAGGAGACAGATAGAAACAATAGCGTGGCTACTAAAGGCCATAAACCTGCTGAAAGGAAGAGCTCAAAGCTAATGAGCGTAGCAGAAATGGATAAAGAGCTCACTGATATAAAGTAGGAGATGGAGGAGCTTGAAATGAAGATGTGACAAGATAAAAATCCAATATGGGTATATGAATGGCCCATGAAGGCGCAAAAGGTGAAATGGCCAGTCAGGGAGCTGATGGTCAGAAGACAACAGAGGCTGTTAAGGAAATGGCTGAGGTATGCTGAAAACCTCAAGGCCACCAAGGAAGAAGGGATGGTTTACATCTGTGAACCAGAGATTGGAGACATTCTCGGTGAGGATAATGATCAGGGATCGCTGAGGGATCTCATAGACTGCTAGGAGAGAAGTGGAAGGTTTCCAAATGGCCAGGTGGGCAAGGGAAAAGAAATGAGATCAGTTGATGATCTCAAGGACTGCCAGGAGGGTAGAGAAGAAGAAATTCCATATTTCCAAGAGGGAAACGAGATGAGGTCGGCTAAAGATCTCATGGACTGTCAGAAGGAAAGTGAGGAAACTTTGCATGGCCAGCTAGGCAATGAAAGGAGATCAGAAGAGGATCTCAAAGACTGTCAGGAGGGCAGTGGAAACATCGAAGACTGCCAGGGGGGCAACAGAAGCATGTCAAATTGCTAGGTGAGAAGAGATGAGAACTTGGGACCATTGGAAGGTCTCATGGAGAGTTAAATTCAGCGAGGAGTGTTGATGAAGATGGGATCAGTTGATCTCATGGTCTGCCAGGGAAGCAGCAGTGGAAGCATCCCATATTGCCAGATGGGCAGGGATGAATTGAGGAGTCAAATTCAGAGAGGGGAGCTAACAGAGAAAATGAGCTCGCAAGGAGATCAGCAGATGCAGCCGATAGAGGAGGAAGATCAGAATGATATTATGATGATTGGGGGAATCGAGTTGTTCCTACCATTTGCCCAGGAGGAGGCAGAAAATTGTATTGCAGGTGCAACAACAGCAGAAGAACAATCACAGCTGATGATGACTGTCGAAGAGGAATTGGAGCAGATTTTGAAATCTTCCCAAGCAGAAATAAAAGAAGAGAGTAAACATTCTGAGGAATGTATCAACGCATTCATCGTTGAAGTTGAAAAGACTGCAACAGGGGAATTTGTAGAAGAAGATAGAGAAGATGAGCATCCTGAGGGATGGCTCATTAGTTTCAGCCAGGGGACTGAAGAGAAAGAATTTGTAGAACTGAAGCTAGCAGCAGAGGAATCCGAGGAACAGGTAGGTAAAGTTATCACTCCATGGGAGATGGAGCTGGAGATGTTGAAGGATTGGTTGAACAATCTAGAGCCAGCAAAAGAACTGACAAAATTTGAGCTGTCAGGGAAGATGACTGAACAACAAGTCAATCAAAGGGAGACTGCAGAACCGAAGTCTGCAGTAGAGTGGCAACTTGAAGCCACAGATGAAGAAAAAGAGGAAGATGAAGGAGAAGATGAATTTGGAGATCAGGATAATCTGCCCATGTGCAAAAATTTTTTGTAGCTGAGGAGACTACAACAACCGGACCAGCCACTGGAGTAGCTGGATGAAGTGATATAGGAGATCAGAAGGTTGATGGTAGAATCAGTAGAAACTACCAGCGAAGAGAAGCTGGGCAGAGAAAAGGCAGCAACAGCAGCAGTGCAACAGAAGAAGCAACAACAGCAGAATGGAGCAGATGCAAAGCTCCACAGGTTTGTTTGGGACCCAGGAGGATTCCAACATCTATAGGGGAAGCTCATGAACAGGAGCTCATGATTTTTGCAGCTGTGGAGTATGATGCAGGATCATCTCTCCACGCAGTCAGCCAGCCAGCTAGCCACATCAACGCGCACACATTTAGAGCTGAAAGAGAGGCATAGCCTCATTTAATTTTATAATGAATGTAATTTAAATACTTAGGCTGGTGAGCCAGGAAAGTCGTGCCTTTGAGCAGGCACTAGATAGGATTGGCTTTAATGCCAAGAATGGTTGAGATATAGATCCGATTATGGACTAGACAACCCATTGAATGTAATTTATTAGTGTAGGTGAACCTAGAGGGAAGCGCTAAGAGCCCCTCAGGTAAAAGAGATATTCAGATCTCATTTTGAGTTAGTATGCATGTAGAGCAGAAGAGAAGAGTCGAGGAGAGCTCAGGAACACCATTGTAAAGATACAGGCAATTTTCCATTGTTAATACAAACAACAGTTTTTCCTGCATGAATTCTGTATTCTATGGATGTCTGTGAGTGTTCCGTTTATTCTGTAAATGTATGCTATGGTTGTATGTTTGCAAGGAGTTTGTGTGATTTTAGGTTGAGGGTCTTTGAGGTTTCATGTCAGGAGGACATGACAGAGTGTTGTGGACTCTGAATACCGGTGCATGAGCACACTTCTAAACTCTGAGGAGTCAGACAAAGATGGGCTAAGGCACAAGACTGGAATCATCAACTCAAGAAGAATACCTATGAGGTTGTTGAACACCTCAGGAGGCAAGGCTGTGTAGCTGAGACACAGTTGTAGACAGAATCATGGAGGATTCTATAGAGCTCTGCCAAGTGGGCATTGAGCATATGCATAGTGGTGCAGTTGGAAGAAGAACTCTGCTGTGAGTTCAGAAGACCAGAATCACTGAGGATTCTGAGAAGCTCTGCCAGGAGGGCATTGAGCAGGTGCATAGGTGCACAAGGACCCATAACTTTTGAACTTTCTGTGAAAGAGGAGAAGATACTCCGCCAGGAGGGCATTGAGGAAGTGTGCAGGCAAGCACAGGAAAGGAATATAACTCTTTGAGTTCGGGAGTGAAGAACGATTCAACTAAGGGACCTTCACTGGGTTTGCTGAATACCCAGAAGTACTCAAGAAGTAGCTTGAGTAGCAGGACAGCCAGGAAGGCATCTAAGTATTCTCCATCTGAGGGAGAAGGAAGAAAGACGAAATCCCCCAAGGGGTCTGAGTGTTTGTGAGAGCTCAGAAGAGATAGCACGCTGGGTGCATGAGAAGACTCTGCAGGAGCGCAGACATCGGAATCCTTTAAGGATTCGATAAGAACAAGATCAGAAGGAACAACACTTTTACGCACTTTTGCAAAACTCAGGTTCGAAGAGATCATAGAAAGGAACAACAAAGGTCGAGGCCTTTGAGAAGATGATTTCTTCCAAGGTCGGGAAGAACAACGTTCTTATACGCGCAGGAAGCTCAGGAGAGAGTAACAGGAGCCGTCGAATCAGGCAGAGAAGAAGAGATCTGGATCGTTGGGTTTAAGCATCCAGGAGAAGCTCAAGAAGAGCCTACAGGAGGAAGAGACTGACAGTCGTCAGATCCCATACTAAAAACCCCAACAGCCATTACATCGGGAGGAGTTGCTCACAGTTTAGTCCCAGGAGGAGGAGCGCACAAGAAGACGGGTCTGAGCTGTCAGATCTGGGATCAGATCGCTGACAGTCATCGGATCTGCAGGACCTGTGAGGAGGTTAAGATTTCGTGAGTAGCAGGAGGAGAGAAGTCCCGATAGGGCATCGAGATATTGGCCATTGGGAAATCAGGATTCTCAAGGTCGTAAGAACTGGGACAGCATAAGTCTCGAAATCCCGACATAATTGGGACCATCCATCTGGAGAGGACACATGGCACGGATCAGGCGTCGTCGACATTTTGTCCATTGGGATATCGGAGATCCCAGGGATGAGAGTTTTGTGCATTATATATTTGCGATCCGTGAAACCACGATGAGGGGGGGATAGTTGTCACTACAGCAGTGAAGGAGGACAGAGGCGTAGTGGAGGCCAGCTGTCAGTAATCAGGAGGAAGTCGGGGATCGACACATCGGGAATCCCACGGGCATGTGCACATTAGCATCACAAAACCCGAAACCCTGACAGGATAAGGCTATGGTCATGGAGTGATGGTCATATTGACCAGGGGTTGAGCCCAAAGGGCCAGCGTGGTCAAAGGCACGTCGCAAATCGGGAAATCAGAGATCCCGTGCACAAGGAGTTCGTGCATTTTGAAACCGCGAACCCCGAAACTCCGATGGGGAGTTTGACTGCGGTCACATGGAGTGATGGTCACATTAACCAGAGCCTAGAAAGGAGGTAGCCTCAAAAGGAGGTAAGGCCACGGTCATAGAGGCGTGGTCATATGCGACAAGAGCTAAGCTCAGGAGGGCTCGTGCGTGAAAAGAGCTCATCGCGAATCGGGGATTAGAGAGGCGAGAAGTTCTCGACAGCGAGAACCGTGAAACCTCGAACCCCAATACAGAGTCGGGGATAACCATAGTCAAGCGTTGAAGGTTGTGAAGGGTAAAGAAGGACCTATGGAGTGGGTCAAGAATTTGCACGTTAACTCCCAAGAGGATAAAAAAAAAAGCCGCTTCGGCTCAACAGAAGGAGAAATTGAACGATCCTGTGGCAGGAGGTCAGGTGAAGAGACCCCGTGGGGTGGAAGTTTGGACCTCTCTGTGTCAGTATCAAATGTATATTCCATTCTAATCATATTTATAATCTGATTTTTATATTCCACATTTCTGATCAACCCATTAAAGGGCACAAAAGTCCTAATTCTTTCCATTTCACTTTCAAAATTGAAGGGGGGCTGAAYGTTTTCTACTTTTTTAATGATTGCTTCTTTCCTTACTTATGGAACCTTCCTTAGKGGATMTTMTTTTTTCTTACCTTTATYTGGTGTGTCCTTATTTGGAAGATATTTTTCCTGATGACTAGAAGAGTGCATATCAGCTTTGGGATCCTTTGTAGGATTTGTTGTTGTTTTATTATTTCTAATATTATAATTTTTCTAGAATTACATGATTGCATTATGATATCCCTTCCTATAATCCTCTTTCTCCTTTAACTCATCATTTTGGTCTTGCATGAAAATATCATTCTCTTATTTAGTTAGGTAAATTTGTGTCTCTTCTGAGTCAAAACAATGAATATCTTGAGGAGTTTCCTCAAAATTTTATGTAGCATAATTGTTTTGGAAAGTAGGTATGATTGGTTTATCAAATGGAATCCTTTATTCCCTCTGCATTATTTGAGGAACTAGGGGCCTTCTAAAATTATGATTTTTGTCTTGAATCTCATGATGTATTCCATCCAATGACAACTTTTCTACCAATTTCTCCATAGTCTTTACCATCAAGTCCAATTTTGCATCTGATTGTTAAGAGGTAGAGGGTAGTGTTTCTTCTTTAGCCTTCTTCTTTTCAGCTTCGATTTGGAGATTAATTTTTCTTGATGAAACTAGGTTCATTTATGCTTCAATTGCATCATTCTTCATATCAGTCAAAGTAGTGGATCTTGTCTCTCTTAGTAGCAAGGAAAATTCACTCTCAAATGCATCAACATAATGGAGTTGAGCAACCCATGGAGG
>JZKD02S0281458.1:0-20350 GCA_000966675.3 Picea glauca | reverse complement strand
AAGATCCTCTACCTCTTCTTCATCGCTCACCAAGCCTTCTTTGTTGACTATGGCCCTCTTTTTGTTATTCATATTATATTGGTAAGGTCTACCGCTGCGCGTCGCTCCAAATTTTTTCATTATATGATTTTTCTGGTCCTCTTCTGTCATGATTAGGTCCATGGCCTCCTTCTTATTCCCTTTATCCATCTCCCTTTTCATATCTTAGAATAGTGTCAATGCTTCCCAACATCCCCCATGCGCACATGGAAGTTTAGTTGTCTCATTCCATGCTCATGATGCCTTTTTCATATAATAAAATCTTGATGGAAGTATATAGTGATCTTATGTACCTACCTTTGGGTCCCTTCAGAATATCCTGCTTTGAAGTAGAGTACGACTTCATGGTATCAACTACAAATCCTGTGATAAACCCTGCACTGATATTGTTTAACCAAAAATATATTGTGCACGCAAATTTATTATTGACTTGCTGCAACTGCGTGATCTCCACGGGGTGCCACTCTAGATGTATGATCCGATTTGTAGGATGGTTGTCCTTCAACCTCAATAACCACTCCTACAAAAAATGTGGGAATTCGCAGAAAAATACTTCATGCAAGTCACTAAACACATATTTGTCGATATATTTGCGTGGTGTATATTTATGGTTTCTATTGTCCTGCTGTGAAAAATCGAGTTCCTTTGTCCTTAACCATCTTTCAATTTATTCCTTTGTTGGATTCAATGGCTTGAACATTCCCTTCTACGTTTTCATTCTCCGTGCTATTCTTCAATATATCCCTTCCAATCTATCATGTGCAGTTCCAGCCGGAAACCGAACCATTTGTTGGATGCTTGGGCTGACCTAGGTTCTGATCTCAAAGGTTTCCAAAAAAACCCTTAAACTATCGTCTGTCTTGGTAAACCAAAAGGTAATGCTGTGTAAAGAGTGCATAACACAGTCTCAGTCGAGATAGATTATGGGGGATTGCATGACTCAGATGTCTGCAGTCAGGGAAGGGATTGGGAATTTATTATTTTCCTTTTCCTCATGCATCAACATTATTATCCATTTATCTAAATCTAGTATTCATTCATTCATTAAACTATGCATGTATGTTGTCATAATATAAGTTAACCATTCATTCTTTAAATGATCAACAAAATAACAGTAAAAAAACCATTTAGACACATAAACACAGTAGATTTACCATGGTTCACCCCCATTGGGGCTACGTCCACAAATATCTGTCTCTTCTACTCTTTTATTCATCTTTCTGCAAAATTTGAGCCGCGTGCATTACACTAAAGCCTAAATGTTATGGGGAGGCAGAGTGGCAGTGGATGGTTTCCAAAATTGAGAAAATAATTTCCCTCTAGTGTAAGTGGTGGCTTCCAAGAGGGGGGATATTGGTCCTAGTGAAGTCATTCCTAGAGGCCATACCTATTTATTTCTACACCCTTGCGCATATTCCAAAAGGTGTATTGGAGAAAATTTAGATTTTTTTTTATAATTTCCTTTAGCAAGGTAGTAGTGAATTTAAAGGATCACATTGGGTCAGGTGGTAGAAGTTGGATGGTCCTAAGGATTTGAGGGGGTGGGGCTTAAATCACATTCACATTTTTGGCCATTCTTTGGTTATAAAATCTTTATGGAATGCACTTACAAAGTATAATATTTGGAGTAGGATCTTAATTTAGAGCATATAGCCCCTAATTATTTGATTGATTGTATTAGGAAATAGCACAACTCGATTTAAAATGTGTCTAACCAATGGAAGGCTATGCCTTTGTCTTTTCTTGTCATAGGATATCATATGGCCTGGCGGGTGGTTGATGGAACATAAGTGAGAATCGTATTAGATGTAATAATGGGTTGTAATAGGAACACATTCCTCTCGGGAAACTTGGTCCAACATTTAAGATATATTAGGAGAATGACCCTCAATTCAATAAATAATCCTATGGAAACAACTATGTGGAAACAAGGTTGGTCGAGCTTGGATGATCTAGGACTAGATGGCATGCTTGTGAGGCATTGGGAAATTTTTGTAGCTGAACTACATAGGGATCACATCATACTTTATGAAAATTCCGATGAACTTATTTAGGGCTTTAATAAGCAAGGAGGTTACTATACTGCGAAGCTAGGGTATCAAGCTATGTTTTCAACGAGTGAGGTGGTAGTTCAATGGTGGCTGAAAACTCTGTGGAAAGTGAAGGCACCACCTAAATCAAAATTTCTCATGTGGTTATCCCTCTCAGACAGATTCTTGACTTAGGATCTTTTACAAAGGATATGTAAGGTCGGTCCTGTCAGGTGCCCCTTGTGCAAAATCCATGAAGAATCTAACTCCCATATATTTCTGCATTTTTCTGATTCTTGTCAGGTTTGGAGAGAGGTTGAAGGATTTCTTGGTTTTGACTCATTGTGACATGGTCTAAATATTGAAGCTTGCTTTCAATCTTGGTTTTCAAGGAAGGAATTGGATTATCTATGAGCAATGCCTTTTCTGGTTCTATGGGGAATTGGGATTGCTAGGAATGCCTCTATGTTTGAGGACATTCAACTTTAAACCTTCAAAGTCTTGTCTCAGGTGATGGGGTTACTTCCATTTTACAAGGAGATTCCCAAGAAAAAAATCACCAGAGGGTTGGGTGAATTTCAAGTGGACAAAATCTATTCCTTGGGGACATTTTGATGGTGCTTGTCAAGGTCAAAATAAGGATGTTGGGCTTGGATTTACTTTATTTCTATTTAAATCTCGTTACTTTATTTTCAAAGCAAATATTGAAAGTGGGACCAACAACATTGGAGAATTAAAGACACTTTTTAACATGCTGGAATTTACCTTGGCTAGGGATATGAGAACTCTTCAAGTATTCAGTGACTCCTTGTTGTTTATTAACTAGATGAGTGAAATCCAAAAGATAATATTACTTGCGATAACAGAGCAACTTAATCTTATTGATAGAACATTCAAGATACCAAGTTCACACATTTACAAAAACAACATAATCAAGTTGCTGACAGACTCTCCAAAGAAAGCCAAGATCTAATGGAAAATCATTTCGTCCTTTCTGAATTCCATAATGGTAATTTTTCTATTATAAAGCAGTCGAATTTGGATGCATTTTAATGATGTCTATTATGATATAGTATGTAATAAGTTATAAGGTAGTTATGGATGTATTTGCAGATGCTAGTTTTGAAATTGTTTGCAATATGTTAGTTAAGGACTTGGGGATGACAATTGTTTATGTCTCTTAATTGAGATTCTATTTAGCTAATTTTTCTGGGTAGTTATTAGTGTCCTTTTCAAGGAGCTTATTGGACAGTGCTTGTGGCACCTTATGATTGTAATTTTTGTTCTTCTTGAATAATAGTTATATATATATAAGCCTAATTTGTAATCTAAAGTAGACCATGAACTAAGAAAAAATAAATGGGAACTAACAATGGACATCATGCATCATTAAGAATGAGTCCATCTAAGGATTTATATGGAAAATAAATTAGTACTCCATTACTAGGATAATATAGTAAATAGAATCATACTTGAACTAGAAATTGTCAAGGAAATGGAGCGAGAAGTTGCTAGAATTAAGAAGAATTCGACGGTATCCCAAGACAAGTAGAAAAACTATATAAACACGAACATAGTGGATAAAGAATTTAGTGTTGTGGATCATGTCTTTCTTTGAGTTAAGTCAAGGAAGAGCTCTTTGAATCTTGGAAGTTGTGTCAAGCTAGCACCTAGATATTATGTCAAGCTAGCATCTAGATATTCTTCATGGTATCAAACTTCTTCGAAAACAATTTGTTGTCTTCAACCATGTTCCTAACAAAATGGTACTACACATCAATATGAAGGGTTCTTTGCGATGCAAATTTTACTTGTGTTGTCACAACCTATCACAACCACTTTCTAACAAAACTAATACCTGAACACAAATTTGCAACCATACAAATTCCATACTTCCTTGAGTGACTACCATGTACTAAACTTGTATAGATCAAAAAATAATTACAACCTTCCTTTTTTCATCCAATCGATTTCTCCACCAAATAGGTTAAAAAAAAATTACTTATAGATCTTCTACAATCAAGATATTCAACCTAGCATGCATAAAAAAACCCCTATATATCCATCTCTCTGTATGGTCCAAGTATTCCTCGGTGGTATATTGAATAATCTGAAGTTCCACACAAATATTTGAAGGCCCACTTTACAATTGTCCAATGTTCCTTCCCTAGCTTTGACATATACTTTCTTAAAACTCCCATTGCATGGGAAATATATGGTTTAGTACATACCATGACATACATTAGACTTCCAACAACAATTACATTGGGTACACCAGACATGTCCTCTACCTCTTCTTTTGTTTTGGAGCATTGGTTTATAGACAATTTTACACCTACATGAATATGAATCTTGACTAGTTTATATTCCTACATATTAAACCTTTGCAATATTGTCTCAACACATTTCATTTGTTTCAACTAAGTTTCATGTGTTTCTAATCTCTTTTAATTTCCATGCTCAAAATAATTTTTTTAGCACAAATCTCTTTCATATCACTCATAATACAATTGAATTTTGATATCGTCAATGATTTCCTTGTTGATTTCAATGAACAACATATTGTTAATATCCAAGATCACATAAATAAAGTGATCACCAAATGGCTTAGAACACACACACTGATCAAATTTTCTTCTTGAGAAACCAAGTCCCAATAGATAAGTATCAAAATTTTGATACCACATTCTTGGAGATTGTTTCAATCCACACATGGAATTCTTTAGCTTGTAAGCCAACTCCTTCTTTTTCTTCATTGAAAAACCTTCTCACTATTTCGTGTAGATTTATTCTTCACGATCCCCATGTAGGAATGTTGTCTTCACATCCATTTTATCTACTTCAAGATCAAAAGTAGTAGTGATAGAAAAATGTAATATAATTTAATTTAGCAACAAGAGAAACAAATTTCACCAAAATCAACTCTCTCCATCTAGAAATATTCTTTTGCTACTAGGTGAGCTTTACATTCCTTCACTTTATCTTCTGTATTTAAATTCTTCTTAAACACCCATTCAATATCAATAGGGTTTGTTCCAGTTGGTAGCTCAACCAACCTCCTAAGCCTCATTTTTATCCAAGACATCCATTTCTTCACCATGGCATTCTTCCAGAGTTTACCATCCTTTGAATCCAATACCTCCCTAATAGTTCTAGGATCACTATTAGTAATAAATAGAAAAAAGAAACAAAGAAAAATTAAGGTGGGGTATAGCTTTTTTTTTCCTTCTTTCCCGAATAGATTTCCTCAAGACAAGGGCCTGAGGTGATTTCTCTTGCAGTTCATCTTCTTATGTTGAGTTGAATTCTTCACCTTCCAACTCAAACTCTATTGTCTCCGCTTCTTCTTCTCTTGGTTGGACTTCCTATTTGGGAACAATTTTGATATCTCTAAATATCATTACATCCCAATTGTAAACAACCTTCTTTGTTACTGGGTTTGAAATTTTGTAACCTTTTATATTATATTTATAACCTATAAAGATACATTTTTCAATTTTATTATCTATTTTATATAAGCATCACATCCAAAAACTTTGAGATGTTTAACAAAGAGTATTTTACCATTCCATGCCTCATGATGAGTTTTATCAACCAATGTTGATGTAGGTGATCGATTTATCATGTAACATGCAATATCCATTGCCTTTGCCTAGAATTCCTATGCTAACCCTACACCACTGAGCATGCTCCTTGTCTTTTCCATCAATGACTTGTTAATTATTTCCGCAACTCGATTTATTGAAATGTGTATGGAGTAGTGTTTTGCCTTGCTAGTCTCACTTACATAATTCCTCAAACTCATTTGTATAAAACTCTTCACCTTTATTTCTCCTCAACATCTTTGTTTTCCTATCTACTTAGTTTTATACAAGATCCTTCCAATCTTTAAATTTACCAAAAACCTTAGATTTGTTTAAGAGGAAACAAATCAATGTGTTCCTTGACAAAACATATGTGAATGAAACATAGTACATATTTATCTAGTGATGGAACATGCATAAGTCTAAATACATCACTATGTATCAACTCCAAGATTCCTTTTGCTCTTGTAGCACCATATGGGAATACTACCTAATTCTATTTACCATATATACAATGTTCATATAAATCAAAATCTAATTAGCAATCAAACATACCTTCAACCATACCTTGTCCATGTAATTATCAAAGACCCTTCTCTCCAACATGTCATGGTCTTATATGCCATAGAAATTACTTGTCTTTGGGAACAATAAGGGTCTTGTATTGTTCATTGCTACCCTAAGGAATAATAAGACTATTACACCCATAAATAATAGAATAACTTGTACAAGGTTCCAATCCAAACTGCCCTTAAGAACACCATTTCTCATTGAACCATCTTGCATGTTTCCTTTTTTAATACAATTAATACACATGTCTACATCACTCATCTTAATTTTGAATGTCAAGTTTCCATCTAGCTCTGGAATGTCTATAACTCCATGAAGAGTTCTAATCCTTTCATCTTTTAGCAATAGATTGACACTTCCATGTCCTATTATTTTGGTTGTCGAGTCCTCTCCTAATAAAACATCACCTCCATTGTACTTTTGATATTCACAAAACTAGTCCCTCTGAGGAATCATATGAAATGAAGCATGTGAGTAAATCAACCATACATCGTGATCTAAATGTATACTTATAGGCGCCAAGTAAACATCACCTACTTCTTCCATGGAGGTTTTCATTTCTATGGAAGGGGCATCATTGAATCCCTTTTATAATTTTTAGATTTGCAATCTTTCTTATAATGCCTAGATTCACCGCATTTCCCACATTTTCTTATAGGTTCTCATGGAGATTTAGATCTATTTCTAGAGTTAGATATATCCCTCAAAGAATGATTTTTATTTCTATATTGGGGATAACCTCTTAGAGATAATATATCCTTGGAAAAACCCTCCATGGATTTTCACCTCACCTAATCTTATAACAATGATGCAAATACATCCTCAAAAGTAGTATTAGCGATGACACAACCATATTTTCCTTGAATCTAACAAGGAGAATAACAACATAATAGAATTATCTTCTTCAAAGATTTTAATATCAACAGAGGTTGGTTGAATTATTATTGTGTTAAACACAATGATACGATTTATCACGTAGTTGTCATCATTCATCCCAAGATGACACATCTTCTTTCGAAGGAATAGCTTATTTACCATGGACTTGCACTGATAGAAATCTCTAACTTATCCCATAACTGCTTGGTGTTGGTTTCTCCCAATAAATTCAACAAAATTGAATCTAAAAGACACCATTGGATAGTACTTTTCACCTTCCTAATCAATTTCTTTGTCTTCTTTCACCATACCTATCGGTTTGTTTATAAACACATCAATCGATTGATCAAGGATAATTTTAGGGGAATTTTTTTACCCATGAGATAAATTAGGGGGTTTCAAATTTTGACTAGGAAACTTATTTGTATAGTAGTGCTTCAATATGGTTAAACCCAGGTTTATTATTATTATAAATATTTGTTTTTAATGGATAAAATTCTTACCCACTTGAATTTATGAGGGAGATCAATGAGAATAGTTTTTTTCCCTATGAAATTTGTGCTAGACCTTCATTAAACCTAATTTCTAAGAATGGACATTTCTTACATCTATTTTACGCTCTACATTTCATATGAATCAAAGGTTTCTAGTTCCCATTAACCCTAGTTTTGTGGAATGAATAATTTTTTTTATAATTATATCACTTGAATTTTTGGGAATCGGGGGTGATAGCGGAACGATTTTATCCCTATTTAAGGTTCTTGATAGTGGAGAGATTCCTGCATCTCCTCTTATAAGTCATATTATATATATGATTCTACCTTGCTTACTTAGTGACCTACCTAAAGATGAGTGCGTAATTCATCTTTATGCTTCCTATACTTGTGTTTGAAGAGAGGTATTGAAGGACGTAATGCCTTCAACAATGATCTAGCACCTAACTACATCAAGTATAAGGTAAATTATAAATCGTACCTCAGAACATATATATTCAACATGGAATATCGGTAAAATTCACTATTGTAAAGATGGATCATCGATAATTCATTAGTAATCTAATGACTATAATGCATCTTGATTATTGTTTAACATACCCATACTCAATTACAAAGTGCATAGTAATTTGATTGAATACTCAATTATTAATGTCCTTGGCTATGGTTTTAATGGGGGCGTCACTTTTTGTTTGAAGTGACATGATGATCATGGTTGTAATTTCCTTGCATCTAATTACATGGTTGATTGCACTATTTTTAAGGAAAAAGGTGATTGTAACTTTAGCATTATAGTAAAAACATTTTATTTATAGTAAGGGTTTTATTTCATTTAGTCACATGGTGAAGGTAATTTTATTTATCCAACGGTCTCCATTAACTTTAGTTAGTAGGAATGACATGACTAGGCCCAATGGCCCATTATCTCAAATTTAACTACTGTTTCTTGAAACTAAGGAATAATTGGCTTTGGCATGGTTTAACATTGTGTAAGGTATTAGGCATAGGATTCTACCCCTAAATGGATATTTAGTATCTTCATTGTGTTTGATAAGAGTTTGAAAGTAAGATAACAAGCTAGTTAGGAAACATCAGATAAATAAATTAGGTTAAGCAGTAATTGTATGAACTTGTAGTAGTAGCCAATATGTTGGGTGTTTTTATTTTTGGGTTTTTGGTTGTTACTAAGAATTTTTATGTATTTTATAGAAATGCGTGAAAAATATATGGGAATAGGTGTGAGAAGGGGAAACACCCATCCATTTGCAAAACTAATTATTCTATAATTCATTTAGAAATATTATTGAATCATGATTATATAGATTCATGTTGGAGGGTTTAAGGCTTCCCTCGTTGCAAGTGTTCTTTTACTACAATAGTCATTTCATTGCATTTACTAGCAATTTGATCCATTAGATGGCATGTGCTATCCTTGCATGGATTGATTTATAGATTGAAAGGAATTTGAGAGTCCATCATTTCTCTTTCAAGGCTCAATATCTCTAATACTTGATAGATTCGAAGGTAGATTTACATCAATTTGATGAGACACATGAGAAAAGTTTAGTTGCGTATTTTGAATCTATATGTTTATTTTGGTGTCTATTTGATAGCTCGAGTATTTACTCAGTAATCCTCTTATACCTTCAATAGTTGGCAACAAGGAAAACATTGGGTACATTTACATTTCTTTCCATTCTCTTATCAAAAGTACAATCTTACAAGTGTCATATTTTCAATATATACCCAATACTTTGGTCTAATGTATAGGTTTCCAAATACAAAATACTTCATGTGTTTTGAAGGAATATCTCATTGTTGTAACTAAAGATACATTGGTCCCAACCTCTATTCCATCAAATAATTCCTTTTAATTTTTCAATGCCATAGAAGTTGTTTATTTTCTAGAAAATCTTATTCCATAAATGAATCTAGTTGTTCCCCTAACAAAACTTTACAATGGTCTATCTGAGCATGCTTTTGAAAATTTTACAGGTTTAATATGGGAGGACCCTTGATTACCCTAAACAATGACACCTTGGGTAGATATTATGATCCTGGTACAAGCTTATTATCACCATTTTTGTTTGCAAAAAACATCAGTTACCCGTGACAATAATGTTTCATATCGAGGATTAATTATGAATGTAATCACTCCCAATTTCGGTGTATGCTAATGTTGAGGATATGGCTATATATAATGGAACAAACCAAAATTTAAACACTTCTTAGTGCTTCACTATGGATCCATATTACTAATTCTTCTTTTAAATGCTTTTTTGCAATGGTGTGAGCAACTATACTTCAAAGTATACATTAACAATGAATATGCGATCAATTATTTGATATATCAACTATAACGCAAGATACCTTTCGATGTATTTTTATGTTGACTTTGTAGTACTTAATAGGCCTATTGGATTGAAAAATTAAGGCATTCGTCTTGAAGGAAAATTTCTTGGAATCATATTGGTTCATCTTAATATCAACAACAAGGTCATTGAATGATTCAAGCACTGCAAATCCTTTTGGAAGTTCTTCATTTCTTACTTCTGAAAGGACTTCATATATATATTTTGCTAGTCTTGATGTGGGATATACCCTTCCTAGTAGCCTTGGTTCAAATCTCTTACTAAGGCAACCTAGAGATGCAAATTTATCAACACCTTCCAGTTTAACAAGTGCCATTAGAATGAAGATAACATGTAGCCTCTTATTTCCCTAGGTTCATTAATGAACAACCCAATGACTAGATTATGGCTAAGATAAAAAAAGGATGAGTTAAACTTAGTGGTGAAGTCCTTTTAAAAGGTAAGAATATTGTGTAGTGTACTTAATCAACTCAACATAAACAATAAATTATAAGCAATATTAGAATAAATATAATGATGAAAGGTAAATAGGAGAAATACAAGTATTGAACTTGTAGAATATAAGCCTTTATATTGATAATCTAGAAATAGAGTGATGTTTATGAGACTCTTTAAGGGGGAAACATCCAAATGAGAATAGCTCCTACACAATGAAAATACTTGACAAAACATAACATAACTTCTTATTTCTATAAATATTTTCTCCCTACTTAAACCCTAACCACTAGGAGTCCCAACGTTTATGAGTACTAACTACCTAGTGTATCTTATTCCATAAGGATGACCCTTTTACATTAATTAACCAGACCAACTACCTAGTGGGCCTTATTCAAAGAGGATGAAAATTCACATTAAAAAACTAAGTACTAAGTATCCTAAAGTAGGGAAGTTAGTGTAGGACCTTAACATGCCTCCCCCCTTCAAAAGCAATGTTTTCATAAGGTTGGATGTGTGGAAATTGTTGTTGGTTCACAGGTGGCATCTTTGGGATGCATATCCTTCCACTATGTCAATACTTCTTAGACAATGTGTTAAGGCCATAATCCCTCATTCATTATTAGTATATTAGTTATGGTTAGGTTGACTTAGTGGTAGGTTACAACATGCTCACTTTATCTCCTATTTATAATAAAGGAGATACAATTGTATAGGCATCTTGTCTTGTGCATTGGATATATTGTAAAGGGGTGTTTCCCCCTCGAAGTGGATTCTTAGTCATTGACTCTTTATCATTCTCAAGGTATGGAGTTACTTCTTAGTTGCATTATTATGATACTTGGGGAATCTGGTTCATACCATAATGTTCCAGTGCACTTAATTCTCTCTTTTGTCCAGTATGGCCTTTGTATGTAACCAAATGGAACCATCTTCATTAAGTTTAGGGAGGATGGTTTACACTCTCCATTTACTACCCTACCAATTTATTCAAACAAGACACATGAAATATTGGGTGGATCATAGAGTGGTCAAGAAATCAAATCTATACACAACTTGTCCAATGCACTAGAAAATTTGATAGGGGGCATAGAGCTTGGTTTCTAGTTTCTAGTGGCCCTTGTCCTTAAGAGAGGTCTACTTATATGTATGGATATGTAGAAACACTTGGTCCCCTTCTGCAAAGGGGTACTTTGAGTGCCCTGATCTTCATTTTGTTTCATTCTATTTTGATCCAAGACTAAATTTTCCTTAAGTATGTGGATAATGATAGCTTTAGAATTAAGATTGAGATCCACTTCCTTAACCTTGGATGTGCATAGAACATGAAAATATATAGAGGTTGTTTTTTTTCCATAAAGAACCTCATAGGATGCCATTTTTGTAGCACCATACTAGGTGGTGTTGTACCACCATTTTGCAAGGGGATCATTGAACCCATTGGCCCTATCAGTCTAACACAAAACATCTCAAATAAGTCTCCAAGAATTTATTAACCAACTCTATCTAACCATTTGTTTAGGGATGATAGTTCATGCTAATTTTCAAATAGGTACCCTATAATTTAAAGAAATCCTACCAAAATTTGTTAATGAAGGTAGGATCCAATCTGACACAATGAAATTGGTAGGCCATGTAATTTAAAAATATTATCCACAAATGCTTGTGCCATTGTGGATGGATTAAATAGGTGTTGTAAGACACAGAAGTGGGCATATTTGGAAAGGTAATCAACAATAATCATGGTTATCATTTTTTTTCTTGTTTTAGGGTGGCCAAATATAAAATACATGGAAATGTCAATCTAGATTGTTTTAGGGATAAGTAGAGGTTACAATGTCCCAAGGGTCTTGATCGTTTCAACCCTTTCCTTTGAGACGTGTCACATTCTACTATGAATTTAATATTGATGAAATTTTCTTTGCAACCCCTTTTCTTTTCCACATGTTTGATCCTTAGTTTTTTGAGTCATGTGAAGTGTCTTTGTATTTTTTTAGATTCCCTTGAGAGAGCACAAGGAAATGTCTAAAGGATACCCTATTAAAACATTGATAAAAGGTTACCAAGTCCTTCATGTAAAATAATCTTACTAAAGTTAATTTGGTGATTGATTCCATATATACATTCTGTATGAATTTTCCTTGTGGATAAAAAAGTTTTTTTTCCCAAGGAAATCCTCACGGAAAACCCTCCAAGTACTTCCCCATGATCCATGGATGGTAAACATGGTAAACTGTTGGCCCTAATTATGGAGCCTAACCCCAAGGGTATCAAGATAGTCGAACCTGTGACCTCTCTAACTCGTCATTGGGGGAGAGATATCACTTCCTTATTGATACAAAAGATTTCGAGTGCTTGATTATTTCATTTTCCTATGCATTTTTCATCCCATATCGAAGTTCCATGTGAATGGGGAAGACCAAGCACCTTTCCCTATCCTCCACTTTTTTGCATCCCATATCAAAGTTTCATGTGGATTCAGAAGACCTTGTTCCATCCCTTTTATCTTTCATACTATACCTCCACATTTCCACATTGTTTCTCCTCATGGATGTGGAATCTCATCACCATACCTTCCTATTCATCTCCATCATTTTTCATTTTTCATGACTTTTAGCATGTAGATGAAGAATCCCTTGCTTAATGTATCTCTTTGCTACAACATTTTTAATTTCACATGCCCCTTTGTGTTTTCTTTGGATTACAAGCGGCTCCCCTAAACAATTACAAGTATCATCCTCATTTAAAGTAGGAAATGTTGACAACGAAACGAGAACAAGGCTCTTTATGGTGGATATAGTCACATATTGTGAGATTCAATGGTGTTCATTTACGAAAGGATGAATAAAGAGTTAACTATGGATGTCTTTTTGTACATATTTGGTGAGTTCAGAGAATTGAAATAGAAAGGAAGATCATACTTGGAAGGAAGCTAGAATGCTTTTGTGGATACACTATCAACTTGTTTGTCTAGAATAACGGATACCTCATTGGACCACCACTTATAAATGGTACCCTAAAATGTAAGAGGAAAGTAAAAAGAAGTACAATATTTCAACAACAGGGTTGGAAAAGGTCAGTTCCATGGAGAAGATGATTTATTATAGAGAAGTGGTACATTTATATGTGAAATGATTTAATTATAAACATAGACTTGTGAAAATAAAAGAGGAATGGGAGACTCTTGTAACTCTAACTCCTTTGACATTACAAAAAATGATTTTCCTCCCAAAACCAACAAATCTTTTTAGGATTTTTGAGGTTGATGCTTTCTTGGATGCATATGGAGATGGTGTTAATATTTTGAAGGAGTGACTTTCATGACCAATTGTAGACAATTCCAAGTCATAACAGATCAAGGTTTGTGATTTTGCCAAATTGTATCAAGAATTGGCTTGGCTTTTAGCTCAAGTAATTGGAAAAGAGACTAAGACACATGTACCTAGGTATGCACTGTATTTCATGTATTATATTTTAAATAGGTATGTGATATTGAACTAGAGTGAACTCATTTCTAATGAGTTTTCTCATCAATTGGCAAATTTCATTAAGACTAGAAGGTTTTCCATTCCATCATACTTTGTTTTTGTGTTGGTTTTTTATAATGATTTTGAGAGATTGGAACCAAGAGAAGACATTGATTTAATATAGACCTAATTTAATGTTGGTGCCCATTTTTTTTAAGGCATAAAACCCCTTTCCATTTTTGTAGAGTTTAGGATATTTTTTTTGGAAGGTTCATGTATATGTTGACTAGGAGGGAACTTGAGTGGATGACCATGGAAGCTTGGAATTTCCTCACAAGGAGGGAGGAATATTTTTATGATAAAATTTACACTTATATTATCCTATATGTATTTTGAGAGAATCCCTATGTCCTTCTAAAATTCATATATGATAGATTCTTTCTGATTAAGGTATGCAGGTAGCATGGGAAGTGGTATATTTTCTTTGATTGAAATAAGAAGTAATTGAAGACCACCCATTTCAAATTCATGGGATTCACTATGAGAATCATAAAAAAATTGGCTGATATTACTCATGGTTTTAGCTCATTTTATTGGAAGGAAGAATACATGGTTAGGGGTTTCGATGCCAACGGTATTTTTAAAACCCACATGATTTCAGTAAATTATAATACCTATTTCCTTGAAGTAGAGGAACATGTAGAAGGAAATAGAGACAATGAGGATTATGATATAGAATATAGATGAATTGATAGGTTATTTACTCCCATATATAGCTCTAGTTTCAAGACTAAGGAGCCAATTCTTATTGATGATGTTCATACCTTGGTTAGCTCCAATACTTGATTAAAAAGGAATATCCTCTAGGAGAAGAAAATCCATGGAGTTTTTGATGAGCTAATCCATAAAGGAATATAGATAAGAAATTCTAGATATAGTGGAATAGGAGGATATATATCTCATTCTATTGGGAATACCTTGGTTGCACCCAAGAATAATTCTTGTTTTTCGTATTGGTGGAGGTGATAGGAAGAATACAACTAAATAAGTTGGTGATGGTGGTGATGAGGAAGACCCTATTAAAGTTTAAGTAGGAAAATTGACACACCATTTCCTATATTCCCAAGAGGAATATATATCTAAAGGATGATAAAGGAGACAAGCTTGGAGGACTTGACAAAAATGTGAAAAATATGGAGATTGATGATGATTATGATCATTTTGTTGCTTGGTCGATTATGCAATTGGAGAATAAAAATATGATAACACATGAGGTAATGTAACAAGAGTTACATACCTTTGAGGATAACTTTGTCATTATGTACTATGCAAGTTATGACAAGGATACTAGGAAACTTCAAATTTCTAGAGTAAAGGTCAAGGGGAAAAAGTCTCTTGGAATATCACATCACTATTTTTTATACTAAAGTTTTGGGATGCATTGGATCCTTGAGGATGCATGAGGTGAAAATTGATTTATTGAAACATTATATAAATGAGAAACATGAAGAAAACATTAGCTGTGTTATTAACACAACCCCTTTCCATTGAAGGAATTGGAAAATATATGGAATAAACTCCCAAGAGTTACTATGTGGAGTTAGGAAAACCATGATTAGAAATATTGACAATAGGATGGCCTTACTTTTTGATTTATAGGTAATAACCAACCTAAATTCTATTCTTGTTGGAAGGATCCTCTCCCTAATAAAATCCTTCAAACTAGATCTCCAAAGGAAATGAGTTGTTTTTTTCATAAACAAAAATGTATAGTAATTGTATTAAAATAAATTTATGGACACATTATATAATGATATAATACAATTCAAAACAAGAGAGTCTAAGAAAAAAAATTCAAAACTACCAAAAATTGTAAAACTCCTACCTATAGTTCGCATATTTCTTGTATTTTTCAACACAAAATTGAAAAATCTATAGCTATGTCTTCTAATGTACTAGCCTAGCAAAATCACTGATTGAAAATACATATAAATATGATCTTTTTATTTATCTTTACCAAGTGGGATTCCTACCTGATGTTTTCTTTGGAATCAAATATTCCTCTTCATAATTTATCTTCTCTTAGGTTTGTTGAATTAAATATTATTCCATAACCATAACTCTAAGAGATCTAATTGAATCCTTTAGAGGATAAGTCATGGATTGTGAGCTTATAACTAGTCTTGAGATCAAATGAGATGGCATGTCATGGTCTGTTGTACGCCTCTCAATCTATTTTCCCTGAATGAACAACTTGGCCTCTAATTCTTCATTTTTGACCAATTAGGACTCTAACTAAGATGACACTCTATTTATGAGATTCGAGACTACTAATTGGAGGTCTTTGATTTGATGCACAACCCTCCTCATATTATTAAGAATGTATTCATTTTCACATGGAGCACATATACTTGTTTGACAATCAATATCCATATTAAAAAAGGGTAAGTTCCTTTCTTTCGAGACACAAAAAAAGACAACAAACATAAACCTTGAATTCTAGGGGATGATAGAGTTAGAAGTTACTTCTCCACTACTAATATTCAATACCTATAACTTGATAGAGCCATGAAAACATAATACATGCCATAGAAGAGCTATACCAAGAGCCTATTGAGTAAGAAAAAACTTCCCCTCACATTTTTTCTTAGCAACGATCACTTGGAAAAAAATTTGGGGCCCCTCCATTTTTTATTTCCTGTAAGTCCAAGAGAATATTTGTTCAAGATTTCATATCATGACTTGGAGAAATTTTTACTTTATTTCTTTGAACAAATCTCTAACTCTTTTTAGAATTCCATCAACTTTTGAATTGCTCTTTCATCTTTTCAATTGCTTTACTTTTCATTAAATTTTATTCTAAGCAATTCTAAAGTGTTTAACCAAAGTTCAAAGTCCCCACTTATGAAATGTTGTAGAAGGATTCAATTGTGCAAAATATTCAAATTTACGATTTGTCATAGGTCTATAAAATTTCAAGTCTGCGATATGTCACAATATCAAAATTCTTATGTTGCGATACAAACAAAAGTTACAAAATCTCAAACTTTGATATACAACGTTTTTTTAGAAAGTTTTTCATTGCAATTATATCCTCATGAATAATTGAGTGTACATTGAAAGTGTCATGATTTCTTTAGGAACTATGAGCATAGATAATCAAAGCCATGTAACTCTTCTATGAGCCCAATGGGTAAATAAATAGTTCACAAAACTATATTTGATCAATACCTTAAGCTTGGTATCTGAGCTATCAACTTGATGTGGAACGCAACTTGGACAACGGATGGCTATGAAAAACTCATAGATCAGGTTTCGAGTTGCCTAGTAGTCACCTCTTGGGCTTCAAACATTCACATAACAATGATTCATATTTTACTTAAAATTTGATATAATGTCTGTGGTTATACATACAAGGAATATGCTTATTATCGTTTATGCATATCTAAAACCCGTTATTAGATAATAGGTATCATCCCACATGTATTTAAAGGGTTACTGATATCCATCGTCCACCTATCTCTCAAAATAAAATCAAAAGGTAAAGGCTTGGGAAAGGCATTTAAGACCATGTGGTACATGCATGTATCTTTTTCAGGGCCATGGGTGCTCGCTAGAAATGGAGTAAGGCCTGTGATACTAGGATGACTCCGTTAGGGCTATGGATGCTCACTGGTAGTGTAACAACACCAAGAGAATAATAATAAAACAACTTGAGTAAATATTCATCGTCCCTTATTTGTAGCAATTTTGTGGCACTGTGCTGGAATTTGAGTAAGAACTAAGTCAGGAAATAAAATCCATCTATTTTCCCTTGTAGCTTTAACTAGTAAGTTACTCAAGCTTGAAGTGGGTTCTCATTCAACTGATCTAAAGTACAAGTTCTAGATGGAACCCATGGGAATAGAGCAAAGCTTCTTCATGAAAGGTAGTTGTTTGTATCCTCAAAACCGACGATTATTTAACAACTAATTTGTAGAGATCCATGGTTTTGCTTAATCTGTCACCAATTGTTGAACAAACAACAACTTACCCTTACTTTTTGTCTTTGTTATGTGAATTGGGAAAATTTTTGGGGCCCCTCCATTCTTTGTTTTCTTTAATTCCAAGAGAACCATTGTTTCAAGATTTCACACCATGACTTGGAGAAATTTCCACTTTCTTTCTTTGAACAAGTCTCTAACTCTTTTCAGAATTCCATCAAATTTGAATCACTCTTTCATCTTTTGGATTGTTTTACTTTTCACTAACTTTTAACTTGATCAATTCTTAAGTGTTTCAAAAAAGTTCAAAGTTCCCTCTTATGAAATGTTTTAGCACGATTCAATTGTGAAAAATATTCAACTTTGTGATATGTTGTAGGTATATAAAATTTCAAGTCTGCAATATGTCATAGTATCAAAATGCTTATATTGTGATACTTCACAAAGTCACAAAATATCAAATGTTGTGATACAACATTTTTCAATTCTTTTTTTCGTTGGAATTCTCTCCTCATGATTATTTGAGTGTACATTGAATGTTTCATGATTTCTTTAGGAACCTTGAGCATAAATAATCAGAGCCATGGAACTTTTTTATGAGCTCAACAAATAAAACACTAGTTCACAAAACTGTCTTCGATTAATACCTTAAGCTTGGTATCTGAGATATCAACTTGATGTTGGAACAAAAATTGGACAATATATGACTATCAAATAGCTTAGAGCTCATGTTTTGAGTGGCTTACTAGTCACCTCCAAGGCTTTGCCCATTCACATAACAATGACTGATGTTTTACTTAGAAATTGATATAGTGTCTGAGGTTATACATATAAGGAAGATTCTTATTATCATTCATGCATATCTAAAACCAATTCTCAAATAAAATGTTGTTGAGCACATTCTTATACTGAGTTGGGGGGGGGGGGGGGGAAAATTTTTTACTTTTTCAAACATTCATCAACCATAAGAAAAAAATCACATATGCGATCTATGAACTGTAGAAAAAGGAACACAATATTTACGTGGAAACCCTTTTGGGAGAAAACCACAAAAAATATTTTTATAATTATTTGTAGGGACCAACCTACTATTACAAATATTTGTAGGCACCAACCTACTAGAGACACCAATCCCCACTAGTACAAATCTCAGTTGGCACCAACCTACTCTTACAAATATTCGTAGACATCAATATATTGGAGGCAACAATCCCCACTTCTAAGCACCGACTTATAAAGAGACACCAATCTCTTCGTTTGAATGGAACCAACCTAATCTTACAGATCTTCATAGAAACCAATATATTGGAGCCACCAATCCCTACCACTAAGCACCAACTTAGCAAGAGACACCAATATCTTTGTGTGAGTTTCACAACCTTCACCGAGTCTGCTTGCTACTTATTCCTTCGCCAGGTCTGCTTGTTGCTTCTGCTTTCACAAGGTGTACTCACTACTTCTACCTTTACTAAATCTTCTCACTACTTCTGCCTTTACCATGTCTAACCAAAATTTGAATTTCCAAATGTTAACTTTCTCAAAGCTTGTTGTTTTGGGCCTCTTCCCAATAATGAACTTGTACAACATGCCACGTATCCAATTTTGAAAATATGACTATGAAATTGTTACCCAAGGTACTTCTATATGTATCCTCTGTTCTTTGAAATTTTCGTAGTCTGAAGAGTCCTAGAAAATAAGTTATAGTGAAAATTCCAAGCTGACCTATTTGAAACTGATCTCAGGACCATTAAGAAACTGTAACTTCCACAGATCATATCTCAAAAATTACAACTAACCAACATTTTTAATTTTTACTACATGTACACCAAGATCTCTCCTCTTTCTCTGCAACATTTCAAGGTCTGAAACATCCCATAAAATAAGTTATAGTGAAAGTGCCAAATTGACCTGTTTGAAACTGATTTCAAGTGCATTCAAGAACCCTAACTTCCATAGGGAATATATCCGAAATTATAGCAAACCAACATCTTAAATTTGTACCACATGTACACAAATATCTCTCCTTTGTCTCTACAAAGTTTCAGGGTTTGAACCATCCTATAAAATAGGTTATAACGAAAGTGCCAATCTAACCTGTTTTAAACCGATTTCAGGATCAGTCAAGAACCATAACTTAAACAAGGAATATCTATGAAAGTATAGTGAAGCAAAATATGAAATTTGTATCACATGTAGACCAAGCTCTCTCCTCTATCTTTCCAAATTTTCAAAGTCTGAAACATCCCAGAAAATCAATTATAGTGAAATTTCCAAGCTGACCTATTTGGAAATAACTTTAGGAGCATTCAAGAACCCTAACTTCCACAGGTCATATCTCCAAAATTATAGCGAAACAACATCTGAAATTTGTACCACATGTACACCAATATTTATCCTCCGTCTCTTCTAAATTTCAAGGTCGAAAACATCTTATAAAAATTTTTATCATGAAAATTCCAAGATGACCTGAAACTAATTTTGCAATTCAATCCTTGCTAAT
>JZKD02S0281447.1:505-20350 GCA_000966675.3 Picea glauca | reverse complement strand
GTTCGGGAATTTGTCTTGAATTCTCTCCTTTCAAACACAGTCATGTCAAAAATCCATGGCCATGGCCTATCTCTTATTGTTAGAAAAATAAAGGATATGTGATTTAATGGTAATATTATTTGTAAGAAAGTGTGGGACAAGATACATAATATTCCTCAAAGAACCTTCTATAAGTACCAACATTATTTCCAACATGGACACATCAAAGCCATCCATGGTAACACTAACACATGCAAAGCACATGCACATACCATGGCAACCATAGAAATATTACACAAAATTGTAATCGATAATTTAAATTATTCACCAAACCAAACACGTCAAGTTGAAAAAGATGGAAGGTATGTTCCTTTAATATTGTTGCCTTCCACTTACACACAAAGTTCTTTGTTAAATGAGATCAATGAGGCTCTTCAAAAGCTCAATTACCCATCAATATCACAACCAACAATGAGCAAGATCTAGAATAATCATTTTCGAGATGTGGCATTCTCAAAGAATACCAACTTCAGTAAATGTAGTGAATGTATCATGTTGAAAACATGATGAAGTCAACAACTACAAAAGAGTTAGAAGAAAAGGCACGAGCTAGATTGAACAAACATAACAAGACTGTTATGTGTGGAAGATATTGCTACTATACCCATAGAATTATGTCAGAGCGGTTTCCAAAGGAGTATTTGAGCATTATCCATGATAAAATGGACAAAACAAAGACTTCAATATCAAGGCTACGTGTCAAATAAAAATGTATTGCAGGAACAAACTTGGGTTTGTCATTGACAAGTATGATAACACATGGGCATAAGACAGGAGGTTTTGGTCATTTCTCCCTACCATTTATACATATGGGATCACAATTTACCATTACATCCCTTGCAAAGTGCTTGAGGGACCTTGAAGACCTATACCTTGATATGTATGGTGATTTTCTTTATGAGAGTGGAAGTTCTAGAAAGCCACTCTCAAATGCATTACTAGACAATAATATTTACTCAAAATGTAGAGTGTACAAGGATGATTTTCTATCTCATAGAATATCAAAAAATCATAATGTTGATTTTAAATATCTTTCTCCACATTTGTTGTTACAGTTGGACAATACAGCAAGTGATAATAAGAATCGTTATCTTTTCATGTTTCTATCACTTGTAACTACACTTGGTGCCTTCATCACTATTGAGGTTGGGTTCTTTCTTGTGGGACACACTCATGAAGACATAGATGGAACCTATGGAAGAATGTCTTCCAACTTGAAAAGTAAAGAAATATATTCTTTACTTGAAATGATGGATACATATTGCACGGTTGAAGAAAAAAAAGTTTTTCCACCTACACTGATTGACAAGGTGTATGACTTCAAAATTTTCCTTAATGGATACATCAAGGAGGGAAAAAATGCACTAGTCATACATCTTAATGTCCAATATTTCCAGTTTATTGTACTCAATGATGTTCTAGTACTAAGGTACAAAGAATCCATCAGAGATATTAAGTGGTCAGAACCAGTTGAGTTGTGGAATGTAGATGAGAAAGGTCGACCTAAATTTCCCACTGGGAGGCCATCTTTCTTAGTTCCCAAAGAGAATGATGTCTATTTAAAATAACTAAAGGAAGGAATAACATCATACATAAAAATGTTGAAAGACACTATCGACAATGATGATTCACCAATTGTTATAGAGGAATGGAAAAATGAAGTAGAGTATTGGGAAAGAGTTATTGGTACATTAGATGAAATCTACAATGATCATACAATAGTGGAAGGAATTGATTCATCTTCTAAGGATTTCTGGCCCAAGACAAGGAAAATTTCCAATGCTAACTGTAATGCACTCTATGTAATCTCAAATATTATGGATGGGGATTTTGATAATGTGATAGATGAACCAGTATATGTTGGACCCAAGTGCAACAAGCCAAATCCAACATTCAATCCTATGATTGATGTTGAAAAATGAAAGATGTTTCTAGTTAGATCAGGAAACGAGGATGAAGGGGAGATGATTTGGATGACAAAAGCCACCTCGGATATCTTCCAAGATGATCAAAGTGAGACTCTTCATGTAAAGGTTGATTGGTGGAAGCCTAGTTCAGGGAAATACACAGGAAAAATATTAGAACAATATTGGGTACCAAATCCTAATGAAAATTGAATCTATTCCAATTAATACCATTGTTTGGGCATGGATGCCAAAGAAAGAACATTGCAAGAAGACCAAGATAAACAAATGTCGTGTAGAAGTTGTACATGATCTACTCGAGCGGATACCGTGAGATCATGTGGAGATGATTTATGAATGTAATTTTGTCCTTTGAAGGATATAATAATATACATGAATTAACACTTTTTCAATGTTTGTTGTATATCAAATATTCTTTTCATATTATTTTTTGAGGAGTTTTATATTATTTAATACATATATGCAAATTTTGGCTCAAGTTCAATGTATTCATGTGATGATGCTTTATGCAAATTACATTACACCATTTAATATTTAACTTTTCAATGCTTTGTTTAGATCAACATAATTTCTCACTATATCAACCTTGCATAGTCAAATCCAATGATGCACTTAAAAACATTTACTAGATTTGGTCTATTAAAACTATATTGAAGTAGCTAATTAATATTATTTTCAATATAAAACGTTTAAACACGTCATGAATAAATACTAGACTCTTGCAATATAGTCTCAAGTGAGTTTTCCCTAATATTCATTATTATATTTGATATAAATCAAATTGTACTACTCTGTTGCATACTAATTCATAATAATTTGATTTTGGTAGTTAAACAACTTGCAAACTTTAAAGTGGTGTGAACATTATACTCAACACAGAGAAAATAATTACTTAGTATCAATTATCAAAATGGCTAATAATAGTAACAAACACAATTACTATGCCGTTAAACAAATTTATAGGTAAGCAATTTCTTACAAAAACTATTATTCATGAGTCAATTTTTGATAAACTTTGCTTTAATACAAAGATAGAAATATTAATGATAATAGAAATTATGTAAAGAATCTCAGTTTTAGAGGAATATTAATATGTTCTTTTCAATATAATATGTTCAAACACTTCATGAATAAACATTGAGCACTTGCAATATCTAGTTCACTCACTTTTCTGTGTCCCCTATGGTATTTGAAAAAAATCAAATTGTACTACTTTGTTACTATTCTAATTCTTAATCGATTTTGATTGTTAAAAAAATTAATAATAAACATTGAACACATTATTAAGATCAATGTCATTAAATAACTTTATAGGTAAGACATTTTTCATATATTAATTTATTATTGATGAACTAAACCTCTATAGGTTACTTAGGTTTTAATACAAAAATACAAATAATAATAGAAATAAACTTTGTTGCTATTCTAATTAATAATTTATTTTGATCAATTCAAGGGTAAACCTAGACTTAATAATGAAATATTTTCTCTTGTGGACTTTAAAAAGGCACCAACTTCCTATAATAACATATAATACTCTGAATACAATATTAACATCAATGTCATTAAATAACTTTATAGGTAAGAAATTTATCAAAAAATTAAAAATAAACATTGAACACATTATTAAGACCAATTTCATTAAATAACTTTATAGGTATGAAATTTCTCATATATTAATCTATTATTGATGAAGTAAACCTCGATAGGTTACTTAGTTTTTAATACAAAAATACAAATAATAGTAGAAATGAATTTTGTTGCTATTCTAATTCATAATCTATTTTGATCAATTCAAGGGTAAACCTAGACTTAATAATGAAATATTTTCTCTTGTGGACTTTAGAATGACACCAACTTCCTAAATTAAAATATATTACTCAATACAAACAATATTAGTTACTATGACAATAAATAAAAAAGCTATAGTAATGAACACATTAGTATTATGTCTTTAAAGAGATTTATAGGTCACTTGAAAATGGTGTCAATCTCCTAGACATACTATAGTACCTCAACATTGATATTGTTACTATAATATCAATTTATAACTAAAATCTAGGTTAATAATAGTAATAGACATTGATTATTANTGACATTAAATAAATTTAGGGTGAGAAATTTCTTACAAATCTTTTATTCATAATGTAATCTTTTATCAATTTAGCTTTTAATAGAAAATATGCATAATAATAATAGAAATAAATTATGTTGTTATTCTAATTTATAATTGATTTTGATTGTTAAAACAATAAACTTAATATGTAGTAACTCACATATAATATTTTCTTTTGTCTACTATAAAATATTGTCAACCTTCTAATATAATAAAATATAATACTCAATATAGACAATATTATTTACTATGTCTAGAATTAAAATTGTCATAATAGTAAGAAACACATTGGTATTATGTCATTAAATAGCTTTTATATAGGTCACTTTAAAATTGTGCCAACTTTCTACTAGTATACTAACTCAACATTAGTTAGTATATTAAATTATAATTAAATTGGTTAATAATAGTAAGAGACACAATATTATTAATGTCATTAAATAATACTAATCAACTTAGCTTTTAATACAAGTTATAAATAATAGTAATAGAAATAATGTAAGGAATCCAAGTCTAAGACTTAGATTTGCTTCTGCAAGTTTATGTAAATTTGATTTTATATAGTTTATCATTATAAATTTATCAAAAAAATGGTGAATATATACAAAAAGTAGTGAACCAAGCAATTTTTTAATTCCACAATTTGAAAAAACGCAATCTTGCTAATTTAGTTTGAAATTCTAGATCTATTGATTTTTATTTAGATTCATTCTTTTACTTAACACACAAGTTAAGATGTAGCTAAATCAAGATCCACTATTGTGATCTAGATCCATTTAACTTTCAATACAAAAAKATAAATAATAATAATGGGAATAAATTATAATGATACATGAGAGTTTATAATGATACCTTTATAACAAAAAAATGGTGAATATATACATTCAAAGTAGTGAATTAAATGATTTTCTAATTCCTTTTTTGAAAAAACTCAATCTAGATAAAGTTCTAAAATTCTAGATCCACTGAATATTTCCAAATTTAATGAAATATGTGTTACTAGTGCTTGAGAGATGGAAATTTTGATATTGTTGAAAGCATATTTTCGTTCTTCATCCCATTTAAAATCTCAATCTTTGCGAATCATTTCTTGTAAAGGATTCGATGTACCATAGTGAGAATTCATTTTCCCATCTAGAGTCTTCAGCGTTATAGATCTTGGGCCTCAACAACCAATTTACACAATCCTTGACCCTTGACTATTTTGTCAGGTTTTATATCTAGATCAAATTCTTGGATGACTGCCATCCAATTTCCCCTTCATTCCCCCATCTCCTGTTGAGTGAACAAATATCGTACCGCAGGATGAGGTACTATGACTTTAGTGTGATTCTTCAGGATATAGGATCTGAAGTGTTTGACTTCTTTATATACAGCTTAATCCTCTTTGTCTATAAAAGGATAGTTTAGTTAATATCCTTGGAGGTTAGTGCTAATAAATGATACTGGTGCCTCATGGTTCTCATCATCCTTTTGGGTAAGTACCGCATTCATGGACTAGTTGTAAGTAAAGGTATAAAGTAAAAAATCCTTACTAAAATCGGGACTTCGTAGCACTGGTGCTTGAGAGATGGCAATTTTGATATTATTGAAAGCATATTTCTATTTGTCATCCCATTTAAACTCTGCATATTTGCAAATCATTTTTTGTAAAGGCTTCACTATACCATAGTGAAAATTCATTTTCCCACCCGGAGTCTTTAGCGTTAATCAAATATTGGGCCTCAACAGCCAATTTACACAATCCTTAACCCTTGACTATTTTGGTAGGTTTTATATCTAGATCAAATTATTGGACAACTGCCATCCAATTTCTCCTTCTTTACCCTATCTCCTATTGAGTGAACAGAGATTGAACCACAGGATGAGGTACTATGACTTTAGTGTGATTATTTAGGATATAGGATCTGAAGTGTTTGACTACTTTATATACAGTGTAAGCTTGTTTGTATATAGCATGATAATTCAGTTTGTCTCCTTGCAGGTCAGTGCTCATAGATGATATTGGTGTCTCATGGTTCTCATCATCCTTCTAGGTAAGTAGCGTAGCCATGGATTGGTTGGAAGCAAAGTTATAAAGGAAAAAATCCTTACTGAAATTGGGGCTTCGTAGAACTAGTGCTTGAGAGATGGAAATTTTGATATTCTTGAAAACATCTTTCCATTCGTCAGCCCATTTAAACTATGCATCTTTGCGAATCATGTTTTTTAAAGGATTGATAGTTTAGGTGAAGTCAGGCATGAATTTTCTCACAAAGTTGATTTTCCCAAAGAAGGATTGCATGGCCTTTTCATTGTGAGGCAAGGGGAGTTGATCTATCACTTTTATCCGCTCAGGGTATATACGAATTCCTACTTGAGATATAATATGACCTAATAATTTCCGTTCTTCTACGCTAAATATGGTTTTCTTAGGATTCAAGGATATTCCATATTTCCTACATCTTTTAAAAATATGAGTTAAATGTTGAATGTGGTCTTCCTTATTCTTTGAATATACCATTATGTCACCTAAATACACTACCACATATTTGTTAATTAATCCTAGAAAATCTACGTCCATAGCCCTCTGGAAGGTTGCCCCTGCATTAATCAACCCAAATGGAATGCATTTGTAATCGAATGTTCCCCACTTGGTTCCAAAGGTGTTACATGTTATTTTGGTCACTCTGATGATGACCCTAAAGGCATGTGTTCAGGCTTCCAAAACAATATTTTACATGAGGAAAATGACTGAGTTATTCCACTACAAGGCATATTTTTATAATGACGTCGTAGGCTGACAGTGGTACATAGTGTAGAAATCCTTGATTTCCACAGGCTGATCTATACCTGGCTCGCGATATTTACGCATGCTTCTATATAGGCAGGGTGCGGTGGTGTTTGAAGCTAAGAAAAGGAAGAAATTTCTAGAAGTTTCTAGAAGGAGAATTTTCTAGAATGTGAGTTGGTGTCCGCATGGTTGTAATCTTACTGGATTCTATGATTTGGTGGGACCAACCTCATCCTAGTAACCACTTCACCTTCTCCTATATAATAATGGATTTCTCATGGAAAAGTTTAAGCAATGTCAAGCAAGATTGAGAAAAGAATTGTTGAAAGAATAGGCTGAAGACTATGTGAAGAATCCTAATACAATTGATGCTTGAGGCCTCCATTTATCCATCAATCTCTGTGGACCATATTCATACAAATTCAGAGCAAGTGTATGTGTGTGTTGGAACAAAGGGCCACTGAAAGGGAACTTGCAACATTAAGGCAATTTGGTTGTATCTTCCACTTTTACTTAATATGACACAGTGACATGTTTCTTTCCCATAAAATCATTAGCGTTTTGTTACATGACTCCTTAATCACATGTTTAGGTTACAATTGAATCTACAATTATTTCTTTCACTTTGGTTGGTTTGTGTCATTGCAGATTTAATCTCACAAGAGCACTACAGTGAAGCAGGGACAACATAGATATAAGGAAGCGATATCTAAAGGCATGTCATCCATTTCTTATTTGGTAGTAAATTCAATGGTAGCAACTTAGGGAAAGCGTCATGTCCTGTCTTGTTTTGGTCTAGATCCAGGTGGATATAGGGAGATTATTTCATGTCTGCATTCACTGATTTATCCAATAACAAAAGGTAGTCTTCAATCAATATTCTTCTGAAACTAGAACCTCGTTATAACCCGAAAAACCATCTAGAAGGGAAAAAATTTCAAAGTTGGATTCAGTCTGTAAGAGTTGTTCCATGGGTGGGACTAGGTAGTTATATTTTTTTTATTCTCTTTTAAGGTTTCTCAAATACACACACAGGAGGATCTCCCAAAACGTTTTCCTAACAAGCACCAAACTGGCTACCCAGGAAGAGTGTCTAACCTGAAAGATAATCTTGGCATCTAACAATTTGTTCAGCTCTTGATACATCAAAGGTTCTCGAGACGGGGGATACTTCCTGAGTTTCTGTTGGAAATGTTTTATTCCATATTTTTACAGGATCCTGTGCTAGATAATGCGAGTATCGTATGTTTTCAGTTCTTGGTAAGAGCAAGAAAATACATCTTGATATTATTTAAATAGTTTGAGATAAGCTTTCCTATCTTATTTGGAAATTGTTTTACCTAGATTTACATTCTTGGGATTCTCAGAGGTACCTAGGTTTATATTTTTTTATAAAGGGCACGAGCTCTCTATTTTTTCATTCTTTGGCCCTCTGAATCTTTCTCTTAAGTCAAAAAGTCTCTCCAAATTGGCCACACCTTTAGGTATCGTGTGAAACTTGGGTTTGTCCTCAGCATGGTATTTTCCCCTACTAGGTCGGTGGAGATCTGTTTCTGTGAGTAGCTCTTTGAATACCTCATCATCAATGGCCAAATCCTTAAAATTCTCATGATTATTCAGGAAGTATAGAATTTGTTCATCTCCTTCAAAAAATTTCCAATTAGAAATAGTTTTAGGTACAGAAGTTTTGTAGAGTAGTTCCACTGCAAACTTGGAGGCTTCATAATATTCTAAAGGAGATAACCTTGAAGCTACAATAGCTAGGGAATCAGAAAGTGTGTTTTTTGTCTTGGGGACAATAGTAATGTTGAAAGTCTCAAAATTGTCTATTAGTTTGTGTACTTCTTGCTGATAATTCCTTAAGTGAGGTGAATTTCAATGGATGGTATTCTTCACTTTCCTCGCAATAATTTCATAATCTATGAAGACCTTCAGTTCTTTGATGTTTAAATCAACGGATTTTTTTAGTCCCTGGACTAAAGCTTCATATTCAACAGTGTTATTGGTGCATTTGAATTCTAACTTGCAGGATAAGAAACTTTGTTTCCCTTTTGGGTCATTGAGGATGCATCTTGCTCCCAACCCCTATTGTGATTTAGAGACATCAAAGTAGAATGTCTAAAATTGAGGTGGGGAGTTTCCTACTTCTTCATGTATGGTTGTTTCTTTGATTACAAACTCCTCGCCTACCACTCCCGTCGAAGACTCCTAATGAATTACACTTTCCCATAAGGCCACTAGTAAATCTATTTGGAATATCATTTCAAATTTTTGTTCAGACAGTATATCAAACATGTGAAGAGGAATATTACCAAAATCATAATCATAGGAGTAATTTTATAACACAAGGAAATTTGTCGACGAGGGTTCGTTTGGTGTCTCTAAATCAGTGACAGTATGTTTGAGATATATTTCCCTATCAATCCTGATCATGTTTTGATTTCCTTTCAAAGGAAACCAGAGGTGAGCCCAATCGGTACTAAAATATCCATTCAATTTATCAGACCAGTCTTGGCTAAGTAACATTCTATAAGTCTCTGGGATGTATACCATGATCATGTAAATTACTTGAACAAACTTGGGGTATGTATCTATTTTTATCATGACATATTTTAGTTCCCCGATGACCTTTACCTGAGTCCTATCTAGTTGTATAACGTGTTTATCACTTTTGACTAGGGTTGCATTCAATTTCTTGCAAATGGACAATGGCATGACATTTGAAGATGCGCCTGAGTCAACGATGAAATTATGTAGATTTATGTTAAAAACCTCAAACATCAACATGAGAGGAGGAACAAAAGGCCTTTCTCTTTTTTCTAGAGAACAAGCATTCACTTTTGACTTATTTGTTAAGTTTGTGGGAGATAGAGTGTCACCTTGATTAATGTTTGTCATAGACGTTTCTGTTAATTTTAAGGCTTGTAACAAAAAATCCTTTTGTTGAGGGATCATGCACATGTCCATGACACACATGTTAGCTTTCATGTTCTTCAATTCCTCTACTACATTATAGTCTAGCTTAGGCATTTCTCATGTGTGTATGTTTGTGGGATTTTTTTGGGAAGAAAATAGGGGTTTGGAGTGATCGACCGCTTTATTTCCTCAAGAGGATTGAGTAGTGGTGGGATTAATTTGGATAGGTTGACTTTTACTTCACGTCCTCACAACTAGGATTTCAATCGGGGGTTCCAACACCTGAGTGGCATCATTGAAAAATATCGGGTGATCGAAATCCCATATCAACATGGGGGTCTCTTCAGGTGGTTCTTGACTTTATTGATCTATAACATCCATTTCTAAGCCACTGAGTTGTTTGATTAGAGATAATTTTTCTAGAAATCGATTATCCATTATATTCATAGCATGCAACCATTGGGAGAAATCCCTTTCTGAATGGTTTTCTTGATGGTACGTGCAGAAGGAGTCATATGTTGCATTCCCTAGGTCAATCTTCAGGTTGGTTGGGGGAGGTTCTATGGCCTTGAAAGGTGGGTTCCTTTTAAAAAACTTTTTATAAGGCATTTCATTTTGGATTCATTCCCCAACACTCCTTTTCATATCTATGATCTCATTAGAGAGTTTTTTTATCATCCGCTACAAGTTTTCTAGATCCCCTTCCTCTTTCTATGGACCTTGTTTTGTTTGTTTTCCCAGGGATCTTGTTAACAAAATTCCTCTTTTAGGTAGAGTTTGGGTTTCCTTTTTTGTTAGTGAGATATGACCTTCTTTTCATCCTTTCATTTGGAATTCAATCATTTTAGCTTCTTCAAAATTTTCAGCTAGAGTATGTTTGGTAGCCCTTTTTACGAACATGGAAATAGAAGCTGGGAGAGCATTAGCATATACTTCAATTTGCAAATCCTAGGTAGGTTTAGCCTCGGGTTAAAATTTGTTCAAAATGGTGATGAACCTTTGGTTGAAATATTTGACCTTTTCTTTTGAACTCATAGTGGCAACGAAAATTTCATCCATTAAAGCTCCTGTAGTAGTTTCTTCAGCAAATTTTTCTAAGAAATCCTTTTGAAACTTTGTCCAGCTAGTTATGGAACTGACTAGTAGGTTGAAATACAAAGTCAAGGCTGAATTTTCAAAGGTATAAGGAAAAATTATGCACACTACATCTTCATGTTTCACATTCATCAACCTTGTAGCTAATATGAACTTCTTAATATGGTCCTCAAGCAAACTAGAGGTTTTAGGGTCAAATTTACGAAATAATTTTTTTAGATGTCTAGGTAGGCTATGAACCCATCCTAGGATTTCCAAATCATATCTTGAAAACCATGGTTTATTGTCTCTAGGATGATATCCCCTTTCTCCATTATTATTATTATTATCCTCCATGTCCTCTAATTCAAAACCTGGACGATTTGAGTTAGACTCTTCCTCTTCAAACTCAAAATCATCAGGTTTAGAGTAATTACCAGTTAGTGTTTCATGTATCAAATTAATGGGTTTTTTTATATCTGTGAGGGGAAAATATATTAGGTCTTCTACCACGTGAACAAATACCTGGTCAAGGGTTTCAATGACTGGTCTTCTTATTTGTTTTCTTCAAGGAAGTAAAGGAGCTAAAGTTAGTGCTCCAATCTGTCGGGCATAACCTCTGGTGACTCTTCTAAACTTATTTAACTCTTCATGGGGAAGAGCGTAAGGTATTTCATGATACAAATGTTCTTCATCTTCGTGTTGAGGTGATTTACTCGTACTGGGATTATTTTTTTTATGTGGTTTGTCTTGAAAATGACTAGCCATGCATGTGGGTTGTTTTGAATCTATAGGCTTTGTGAAATATATTATCATAAATATTGTTAGTCGTGCATTCATTCAGTCCCTCCTTCTAAATCCAATTCTGTTGAGGGATCCAATATCCCTTTGGCTCAATAGTAGGAACCAAACCCTTTTGAGAAACCCAATTATACTTGCAAGAATTTACTGAGGGGTATGGTTCTCCATATTCATGATCTGGCTAGATTTATCGATGGGCTTTAATCGTGACCGATAAATACGTCTTTCGGTGAAACCTTTCCTTGGGCTATGCAGTTCTCTTTTTTGTTCTTTTTATCATTAGTGGGAAATAAAGGTGGAGCCTAAGCTAAATGAAAGAGAGAAATTACAATGTATGGGAGGGAACTGAGTTTTGGGGTAACCTTTATACCTCAGCATGCAAACAATAAAGATTGAAACTAATTCAAGCTAGAAATAATACTATTTGACTTGTAAACATTCAACATTGTTTGAGATAATGGTTTATGGAAAGAAAATAAATACATGACAAGAAATTAGTGCAAGAAAAGTAATTTTCAATGCTATATTATTAATCACATGTTCACAAAATCGATTTCTATTCATCAACTAGAATAAAAGAACTGTTATAACATTATAAGATAAATTTGAATAATAGATACAACAACTCGTACTCAATACATCAGCGAATATTGAATTCGAAGATAGAGATAATCCCCCTCGATCCAATCACATTCACGCCTTATATGAAATAAGTTTATTTGCTTCTAAACAGAACTTCTTAATTAAAATAACTTGCAAATAAATAGTTCTCTTATAAAATTTTAGAAAAAGTATTACTGTCCAAAACCATCAACCATCAATATGAGGTCAATGCCTTTATTTATAAAACATCACTAAACTAAAAATAACTACTAAAGTTATGTTAAGTCAAGTAAAAACAACATGTGGAAGACTTTATCTCTCTGTTCTCTTTAGGTCATCTTATCCTTTAATGAAGTGGATTGTTCCTCTCGTACTCTGACCATTTGAAGAAGAGATCTTCACATGTATTTGCATATGGGAATCTATGTTGATCCATCAGGGCAGAGACCACCTCCTTTATCTCTATTTCTCGTTCCTTGTACTTGATTATCTTGACACTTAATCGTTGTAGTACTGCAAGAGCTTTAATCAAAGGTTCCATGAACTTCTTCACTTGACTCGGGATCTTGCTTGAAATATGTGAAATCTTCATTTCCCATGCCAGGTTTTGATCTTCATGTTGTTTAACTATGTCATGAAAATCAAAGAAATCCTTTGGTGGACCAAACTCTAGTAGGTCAATGTTCCTCATTTCCAAGTTGATTTTCTCCCAAGTGTTCTCGCATTCCTCCCATATTTCTTGTATTTTTTGTCGCGTTTCTTGTACCATGGACACCCAGTGTTCATCTTCTTTATGTATTAGAGAAATGTTATTTTCCATCAACACTTGGATTCTATGCTCTTCTGAATCATGACCCTTATGTACCTTGTTGATGTAGCAAATCCTCTATAAGGCCTGATGTGCCTTTTCAAACCACCGTTGAATATATTTGTAGGTTTCTAGCCCCATAAGAGTACCTTCTTGAAGATTGACTATTCAGACGATGAAGAGGTCTCTTTCTCTTTTAAATTGTGCATATACTTCATGGAACTCGCTTTTCAGGAGCACCACCTCCTATGTCGAGTTTTCGTAATACTCAGCCTAGTGTCGAAGGTGATCTAACTCTTTTTTCATGGTAGTTGCATCCCCCTCATATTTTCTTTCCATGTCAAGTGTGGCATCAGTTATAGCCATCCGTGCTCTGATTAGCTTAGTCATATTGGCATTATTTGTGTCAAACAATGTCTCTTCTGTGGTTATGAACAAAGTTTTATCCAGCGTAAGTTTTCTTTTCTTGACCCTTTTCATCACAACCTTCCTTTTCCTATCATAAGCAATGGCCTGTATATCGGAGATTCCGTCTATAGGTTCAGGAATTTGTTGGTCCCCCCAGTATAATGTATTTCATAGGAATCCTATTATATATAAGTGTTCCATGGGATTTTCTGGTGCAGACACTTGTTCTGTTTCATGGATTGGCCCGCTTAGTTCCCCTGCAGGGAAATTTCCTATATGTCCCGATGACCTGGCCTTTTTCTTCTCATTTTCAACTAATAGAGTCTCTGTTCTAGATGAAGAAGTATGTGAAAGATCAATATGGGTTGGGAGTTCAGTCATTGGGATGTAGATTTTTGGCTGCCCTATCCCTTCTACTTGTTCACTTGTATTCAAGTATTTTATAGAGCTGTCATCTTGAGGTTGTGTTTCTGATTGTGTGAGAAATACAATGTCAAGAATGTTCATTGCTTCCAGGCTACCTTCTTGGGGTTTTGGTACAAAATCATTAGGAGATGGAAAATATGTTTCCCTAGGTTACTCCTCATGTGTGATTGGCATCGAGGTTATCTGCAATCCCTCGGACTCTTCCTCATAATTATATATCGTGATTAAATCTATGAGGATAGTGGGCACACCCGACCCACCTGATGTTCTCGCTGACCTTATCTGGGTCGTAGTAGTACCTGACGATCATGCCTATGGTGACATAGAGATAGTGTTTTCTTGGTTGACACTTTCTTCCTATGGGATTGTATTTGAATTATTTACTTCTGCCTCCTCATTTGTACCTACTGGGGTGATTCTCAAAGGTCCTATCAAAGTATTGATTATGGGCTCTTCCCCTAATCTTGCAATATCTCTTTCGACTTCTGCTAGCAATAGTATCCCCCTTCTTTGTGCCTCGGTCGCTTATGTTGCTCAATTTTCCTCTCTTACCCTAATGGATTCTTGAGAAGTGTGGTCTATAGTCTCAACTTGTTCATCCATGGTCATTACTTTAAATTTGGTCATGTTTGGGTTAGCCTTTCTATAGAGCACTTCCTCCCAGTCCTGGGCACCTTCGGTAAATATTTCATCTTCAAAACTATCATGAGCACACTACCAATAGGAGGATACCTGCAACGCATGCAAGGGAACTAAACCCTTTGGATCATGCTTGCGAAATTGACATGTGGGGAAATGATACCCAATCTTATTTAACCCTTCTTGTTTCACATGCACAGTGTCTTTGACCATATAAAATCCTATATGAAAACCATAGCGAATGAAATATCTCTTCTTATCCTTTACCATGGAAGCATTATAACCTTGTAATATGTTCTGGTAACAAATCTCTCCCACTATGAGATGATCTGGGACATGAATGGGGAGTAGGTGGGGTGCACCAGTAGCTCTGAACACTCTGATATACATTCTTGTCTCTTCGAAGTACCAGTGCCCATCTTTAGCTATCATATTTTTGGCTTCCACCAAAATCCTAGGGAATTCCTTTCTAAATATAATGAAGTATATCCTGGCTATGAACCCATAACATATCATGGTATACGATATTTTGTACCTATCTCCCATTAGATACTGAAATAAACATGTACAGGCAATTCGACAATATTCTAGATTAAATTCATACCTGCGAAAAAGTTTCTTGTGCAGATTACATCTAATAGGTAGGATGCCATGTAGAATATTGGAACTTATCCTTCCTTTAGTGTTTAGTCCTGTAGGATATTAATACTCAGTTGTTTCAAAATAATGGATCCCCAATTGAAACTACTCCCATAAATTGCCATGGTATACAACAAGGGCATCAAAGCTTCTGAAAATTTTTAAGAAATCCTTTTCTCCATATAATTGCCAAATCAAAGTCATTAAATACATGTAGGGATCTCTGAGATTTACCATTTTGTACCAGCCAGTTCTTCTGTATGTGAATTTTTTTTCTTCTTTCCACCATGAGGCTAGTAACCTACTGGTGTCATGATACTCATAAAATTTGACCACAAAATATGTGTTTACAATTTCCTCTAGGTCCCTGAGTTTATAATACTTTTGTACCTCAACTGGAAGAAAAATACCAAAAAATTCTCCCTCATCATTTTTGACTATGCATTTCACTATGTCTTGATGGTCAATTATCCATACTAAGGTTTTGATGCAGGGAGGAACTGGGGTCTGACAAGCCACTCTGTGCAGATATGATCTCTTGATGTTTGGGAACACATGATCATCCAATATTTTGACGTCCGAGTTGATGTGAGGTGTGAACTTTGGGTAATCCTCCTAACTTATTTTTCTATACAAGTCTCCCCAATGCGAGAGCACCACTTTAGATCTAGTGTTTTCCTCTGTGTTGGTGAACATCAGAGGTTGGGTAAACTACTTTTTGGTAGATGTGAAAATAATAGATTTCGTATTTGAGACAAAATCAATCTCTCTTGCAATGCCCGATGTAGACCCTTCGCCAACCTCCAGATCCTTCATCTTGGGCATTCTTGGAGAGTGCCTAGTCATTGGCTTTCTTGGAGGCATTTTTCTGTAAAAGAGAAAAAAAATGTTATAATGAGCTGCTAGCCAACCTCGAAAAGTGTCATTGATGCAATCACAAGTGCATAAATTATAAATACAATGATTACCTCTTTATTGCAATAAATTAACCTGTTCTTACTGGTCATAAAGGTAGAGAGCGGGTTTTAACCTCCTTGATACTTTCTCTCGCTCCTTCGTCTACTTCGGGGAATAAGCAATTTGCAAATAGAATACCATGTTTGGGTATGACCTTGTAAATTTAAATAGAAAATATACTTACCTTGTTGCATCAAGTCTTAAATTTGGGAATGTAAATGTGATCTGTACAAGCTATCAAAAAATCTGCACCATGATTAGGATTAAATGCAACACAGGTTGGGGGCGTAGGAGCGGTTTACTTCGTAGTTCATCGATGAATTCAAATTTCAACTATTGTTCGACACGTGGGGTCATGGTATAGATTATGCAAAAATTTAACTTATCCATCAAATCGCAAATCCTTTCTTACCTCATTTAGGAGTGTCCCATCAAATTACCAAGCCTTTTTCGTGCTCACAAGAAACTAGTATGATCGACGTCAAAAAAATATCAAGGTCTTTTGAATGGAACAATAGCATGGATTGGCCAAGATCTCCAGTGTAGAATGACAAAGGTTCGATGAAAAACCTCGGCGTTTGGTGACTTATCAGTATGCCAATAGCTAATGAGTGAATCAGCGTCGATAATTATTCTTAGATATTGTTTCATTGATACCTTTAGGCAAAAGTTTCGATGCTGATCAAAACCATCGTACAATACTGACGTGGAAATGTTGACATGGAAGTACAGATATGACACGGGGAACCTCAAAAGATGACGTGGGTAAAAGACTGAGTCATATGGACCATTTACGCGACAAAGACACGTGGCTGTAGATTTTGACCTCTACATGAGAATCATTTTTTCGGCATCGGTGATATTCTTTAGACATACATCCTTGGCTACAACGTCCTATCTTGTCGATGTCAATGATGTATCGACGATCAACGATCGACGATTTGTGATGATTAATGTTTCGTAGTTTCTTCCCTCAGAGTTCGTCGATGCTGAAAATGTATCAACGATCGGTGATTTGTTATAGTTTTCCATATTTGTGATTTATATCTTGGATCTCGTCGATGTTGAAAAATTTATTGGCGATGTTAAAGAATTATACTGCAAACCATAATTTTCCGATCGACGACCGTTGAAAAATTTTAAACCGTGTACATTTTAGGCCCTTCATGCCATGTTACTAAAAAAATAAATCTGTCAATAAATTCAAACCAAACAATAATAACCGATAAAAAGACTCAACAACAACATATAAATCCATCTATCCCACAACACTGACTCTGATTCAAAAATGATAAGCGGTACCCAAAAAGAAAGAAATTTTGCAAAATCTTTTAGGGTGTGTTGAGTGCTCAACATAATCATCAGGGTGCATTTCCATAGCCTAGGAGGTGTGCAAACCCTGAGGGGATATCATCTGGGGTCCATTATGATATTCAGTTAGATGATATTCACTATGTCATATATCAGGAGGAGCTTAGAGGCCAGGGTGCACAGTTTGGGACAATTTTCAAGTCGATTGGATGAGTGTAGCCACCAAGAAAAATATATAATTCATTTGCAGCAGTTATCATGAGCTTTTGGGGTTGTATGTAGCTGATATATCCATGCATGTTGCAGTTCCATTCACATCTTCTGATCACAGGTATTTTATGTTAGTTTGAATTGTATTCTAGTGATGATCAATGAGATCTAGTTGATGATTAGTTTTTTTCTTTCTGCATGCCAATTGTCTTTCCTTCTATTTCACATAATACATATTATTGATTTGTGTTGTTCTTATTTACTCGCATGAGTGATATAATTGTAAAAGATCATTCTATATTAACACACACATGCAAAATTACCATGCATGTTAAGACAAAGAAACTAAAATGAATCTAGAAACCCCCAGAGTATCAGATCCGAGAGCCAAAACATCAGTTTCAGTAAAGCATATCTAGATTCATTGGAAGCAGTATCATATCCTTCTTCATGCCAACCTATGAATGTTACAAATTATTTTCATCATCCCTATGATCATTAATGATGTAAACCTATCTGTTTCCTTCATAGGGGTCAGTGGCCTGAGTTCCTAAAGAGAGAAGGGAAAAGAACTTTTCCTGAGGAAAGAAGTTGCATTTTCCTATGTAAAAACCTTATAAAACAGGAAGTTCGTAGGTTGCTATATAGGAAGGGTGCGAGAATGACCCATTCTCGCAGGTTGCACTATATCCAGGGTGCGAGGTGTTCACAGGTTTCTCTATAGCTAGGGTGCGAGAATGCCTGCACGTGGGAAAAATGAGTGTTTTCTCGAATCTTCTAGACGGAGAAACTTCTATGGTGAGGTGGCATCCGAAGGGTTTGTATCTTACTCGCTTGCATGATTTAGTGGGATCATCTTAACCTCCTCACCTTATCCTCTTCAACTTATAAAAGGAGAGGAGTTCTCATGGAGAAAGTTAGCTTGGGTTATCTTTTTTGGTTCTTGAGCTTAGCTTTGGTTGGATTGGAATTATTAGCTTGGTTGGAGTGACTTTGAGATTTGCCTTGTCAAGATAGATTGTGAGTAGCTATCATATCCATGGTCTTAGAATCCTTGGAGAAAAAAGTGTGTGGGGAACGAAGGACAGTTGGAAGGGACCTTATGACATCAAGGCCATGGTTGTAATCTCTCATTCACATTTAATATGATACAATAATATGATTCTTTCCTATAAAGCTTGTTGTGTTTTATTGTATGATTCCTTTATCACATACATAGGTTTATATTGAGTTTATGTTATTTCTATCACTTTGGTTGGTTGCATTCTTTTGTGGGTTCATCATTGTATGAGTGTTGGAACGGAGCTAGGATAGCAATGGCGAGAGGAAGCGACATTTAAACAGTATGTCACTCATCCCTCTTTAGTTAGTAAATTCAATATCTAAAACTTAAGGAAGGCATCATGTTCTGTCCTGTTTTGTTCTATATCCAGGTGGATCTAGGGAGATCGGTTAGTGTCCGCACCTACGGATTTATCCAATAACAAAATTGGCGACCGTACTAGGGAACTGATTGTTTCCTAGTTAGTCTAGTTTCCCTTGCTTTGATTGCTTGTTTTTTGGTCTCTGAGTCTGTTGGAGATCCATCAAGACTCTTTGGATTTGAAAGTTCACTCAAAATATTTGTCCTTTTTTCCAAATTTTGTGTTTACAAACATTCTCGCATTGTACCCTTTAGTGGCCTGCGAGAATCATCTGAGTTCACACCCTACTGTGTAATCCAGTACGAGATGTTCGCACCCTGCCTGTGTCTAGCCTGCGAACTCCACTAATGTTTTCACTACACCCTATAGCTAGGCTGCGAACCCATTTGAAATTTGTGTTTGGAATTAGGATGTCCTATTTTTTGATGCCCAGTTTTGCTTTGATCAGTAGGATTGAACTTTTGGAACCTATATTGATCTATTTACAGTCTGCTTGACATTCTTTGAGTTTCTTATAGCCATCTTTGCTTTTTTTGGTTTTGAAAGATTAGTCTCTTTCTTTGAGTGTCTTTCAGTTACAAAGCATGTGTTTTCTTTAGAATTGTTTAGGGAAAGATCAGATTTCTTCTGAATAATTCGCTTTAAAAGATAAATTTTTAGTTTGGGTTTCTTTGTTTTAAGAAAGTTCATTATTATTTTTAGTGAAATTTTTGAAACGAAAAGATTTAATTTCTTGCTTTATATTAGATTGGGGGCATCCTTGCATTTGAAGTAGA
>JZKD02S0281435.1:318650-335207 GCA_000966675.3 Picea glauca | reverse complement strand
ACATCAACCAATGACATCAATCAAACCAAACCATTTACATCAATGACATATGATCCAACAATCTCCCAAGTAATCAAACCATTGGCATCAATGACAACATGATCCAACAGTTTCTCTTCCCCGATTATCACTGCACCGTTGATCATCGATGTTGTACTCAAGCCATCATCACTACTATACTTTCCATCAATGAAAAGTATACACTGCCTGTAAAACATGCCAACAATCCTCTGTACATTCTTCCTGTACTCATGCCATTCGTTGTCTGTTAAATATTTTCCAACAATCTCCCCCTTTGGCATTAATGGCAATACAATCACCCGCATGCATTCGGACTTGACTCTCCTCCCGAACTCTTTTCTCCCCCTTTGACATCAATGTCAAAGAAGAGACATTCTTCCCCTGATCTGTTGCAAAAAATACTCCCCCTGTTGACTATAAGCATCTTGGAAATACACCAGATATTCAATAAATACTCCCCCTAACCAGGTGAACAGATTAGACACAAGAAATTATAACCCCCAACTTTTGACAAAGATATTCAAAAGGGGTCACTGCTAATGGTTTAGTAAAAATATCAGCAATTTGTTCTATAGAAGGTATATAATTCAGTTGAACAATTATGTTTGTAACTTGTTCTCTGAGAAAATGGTACTTTATTGGAATATGCTTAGTCTTGGAATGGAGAATAGGATTCTTGGAGACACTAATGGCACTGGTGTTATCACAATGAATTGGAATAGGATCAGTGTAAGTTACCTTAAGATCTGCAAGAGTTTGTATCATCCATAAAATTTGTGTGCAGCAAGTAGCAGCAGCAGTGTATTCTGCTTCTGTAGTGGATAATGAAATGGATCCCTGCTTTTTACTAAGCCATGCAAATAATGAGTCACCCAGAAAGAATGCTCCTCCACTAGTGCTTTTTCTCTCATCAACACAGTTTGCCCAGTCTGCATCTGAATAAGCAGTTAACTGGAAATTTTGATTTCTAGGATACCACAGACCATAATTCATTGNCAGTTACACAGGCTCCAACCTGTATAACAGAGAACACTTGTTCTCCCTTGCACCACCCTGCCACCCTGGTTTCTCTGGCTGCAACCAAATGGAAGCTACAACTTCCTGTGTTCAATTCTCACTTGAACCACTGAGGACAATAGTCCTCCCGAGCACCTCCCAACCTCCCTAGAACATAAATGAACAAATAAACATTCAACTATACATATAAATCAATTCTTACCAATCTTTCTTTGTTCTGTAAATCTGGTCATATTCTAACTGTTCTGCAATTCATTTCTTCCTCTGTCTATTCAGCAGGTCTGCTCTGCATCAACTTCTTTTGTCATTCTGCTCAACTTCAAGTTTTCTTCATCATCAGTTACTCTTCCCTGAGTTTCATCTCACATTGTGCATATACTTCATCTCACTCTGCACGCTCTAATTTTCCCTTTCTTATTGTTTTATTCATTTCTCATGCAGAACAACCAACCTCACGCTATCTATCTCATTTTATTTTATACACACTCATGGTGGTTCAACTTCCCATCTCCTTAGGAAAAAGGAAGACAACTGTCTCTGCAACTGAAACGCCAACTAATCGGCAATCATGAGTCTGTTTTTATTACAGATTTGAAACCGAGGATTTAACTGTGAGAGAGAACAATAACCCTCTAATCAACACTTGATCTGATGGTTCAGATCATTCTGTGATTTCGCATATCATGATTTCGACATTCCCGATGTTCAATGTTCTTGTCACTTACAAATCTCGATCCATGAAACTTTGTAAAGAAGTCGGATCAACGGTCCAGATCACATCTTGATCTGACGGTTCAGATTCAGTTGAGATTTCACACATCGCGATTTCGACACTCTTGACGTTCAGTATTTTTGTCACTTCAAATTCCCGATCCATGAAACTCCGTAATGGAGTCGTATCAATGGTCCAGATCACATCTTGATCTGATGGTTGCAATTACGTCGCAATTTCGCATATCGCGATATCGGGATTCTTGATGTTAATATTCTTTGACATCTCCAACACTCGATCCTCGAAACCCCTAAAGGAACTTGGATCAACGGTCCATATTCAATCTTGATTCAATGGTTGTGATTAAATCGTGATTTCGCATATCACGATTTCAAAATTCTTGTTGCATTGTTCATTTTCCCTCTCCATGTTGTGATTCGCGAAACTCTGATATGGAGTTGGATCAACGGTCCAGATCTGATCTTGGTTCAACGGTTGCGATTGAATCGCGAATTCACATATCGTGATTTCGACATTCTTGTTGCATTGTTTTCTTGTCTCTCCATGTCGCGATTCATGAAACTTCGATATGGAGTTGGATCAACGGTCCAGATCTGATCTTGATTCAACGACTGCGATTAAGTCACGATTTTTCATATCGTGAAATCGGGATTCCTGTGGATGATATTACTTGACATCTNTGAACCACTGAGGACAATAGTCCTCCCGAGCACCTCCCAACCTCCCTAGAACATAAATGAACAAATAAACATTCAACTATACATATAAATCAATTCTTACCAATCTTTCTTTGTTATGTAAATCTGGTCATATTCTAACTGTTCTGCAATTCATTTCTTCCTCTGTCTGTTCAGCAGGTCTGCTCTGCATCAACTTCTTTTGTCATTCTGCTCAACTTCAAGTTTTCTTCATCATCAGTTACTCTTCCCTGAGTTTCATCTCACATTGTGCATATACTCCATCTCACTCTGCACGCTCTAATTTTCCCTTTCTTACTGTTTTATTCATTTCTCATGCAGAACAACCAACCTCACGCTGTCTGTCTCATTTTATTTTATACACACTCATGGTGGTTCAACTTCCCATCTCCTTAGGAAAAAGAAAGACAACTGTCTCTGCAACTGAAACGCCAACTAATCGGAAATCATGAGTCTGTTTTTCTTACAGATTTGAAACCGACGAGTTAACTGTGAGAGAGAACAATAACCCTCTGATCAACACTTGATCTGACGGTTCAGATCATTCTGTGATTTCACATATCATGATTTCGACATTCCTGATGTTCAATGTTCTTGTCACTTACAAATCTCGATCCAAGAAACTTTGTAAAGAAGTCGAATCAATGGTCCAGATCACATCTTGATCTGACGGTTCAGATTCAGTTGAGATTTCACACATCGCGATTTCGACACTCTTGACGTTCAGTATTTTTGTCACTTCAAATTCCCGATCCATGAAACTCCGTAATGGAGTTGTATCAATGGTCCAGATCACATCTTGATCTGATGGTTGCAATTACGTCACAATTTCACATATCGCGATATCAGGATTCTTGATGTTAATATTCTTTGACATCTCCAACACTCGATCCTCGAAACCCCGAAAGGAACTTGGATCAACGGTCCAGATTCAATCTTGATTCAATGGCTGCGATTAAATCGCGATTTCGCATATCACGATTTCAAAAATTCTTGTTGCATTGTTCATTTTCCCTCTCCATGTTGTGATTCGCGAAACTCTGATATGGAGTTGGATCAATGGTCCAGATATGATCTTGGTTCAACGGTTGCGATTGAATCGCGAGTTCGCATATCGTGATTTCGACATTCTTGTTGCATTGTTTTCTTGTCTCTCCATGTCGCGATTCATGAAACTCCGATATGGAGTTGGATCAACGGTCCAGATCTGATCTTGATTCAACGACTGCGATTAAGTCACGATTTTTCATATCGTGAAATCGGGATTCCTGTGGATGATATTACTTGACATCTCCAACTCTCGATCCCTGAAACTCTGACATGGACTGGAATCAATGGTCCATATTTGATCTTGATTCAACGGCTGCGATTAAGTCGTGATTTCGCATATCGCGATTTCGAGAGGTTAGGGAACATCGTTCCTTTGACTCTTCAGTCAGGGAACTGACGATCTAACCCCACATGTCCTACCCGTAAATGGATGATCCTCCTTCTTTCGGAATTTTGTACACCCACTTCTCCTTGTACTTTAAAGAGCGTGCATGTTCTCCTTGATCCAACGATGGTCGGGTCCTGTGCTTGAATCTAACGTCTGAGATATTTCATCCTCTTCAGTTTGCTCTTCTTGTCTACATTCAGATCTGACGACCCTCGTTCTATCAGGAATTTGAAGGGGATCCAACGAATAGAAATGATTCTCAAACCTTACTGGCCTACCACTTCAGCATGCTCTTATTCAGATCTAACGACCATCGGGAATTCAGGAAGAGATACAGGGAACACGATTGTTGCTCTTGTCCAATTATCATTGTACCGCTGATCATCGCTGTTGTACTCAAGCCATCATCACTATTGTGCTTTCCATCAATGACAAGTATACGCTGCCTGTAAAACATGCCAACAATCCTCTGTACATTCTTCCTATACTCATGCCATTCACGAAGAGATCCAACGAACATGATTGTTTCTCCTCCCCGATTATCACTGCACCATTGATCATCGCTACTATACTCAAGCCAGCATAACTACTATACTTTCCATCAATGACAAGTATACACTGCCTGTAAAACATGCCAACAATCCTCTATACATTCTTCCTATACTCATGCCATTCATTGTCTATTAAATATTTGCCAACATATACTATACCTTAGATCCAGAAAGTAGCACCTAAGGGAGACAGGTATGATCCCCTAAAGAAAAAGTTGTTCTTTAAAGATGCCATAGAAGTATTCTAGAATATTCCTAGTCATGAAATGCAAGAGAACCCCCCCAACCGATTGTTTACCCTAAGATGGCACAAGTCTCTGCTTCACCCCCTGAACCCATGAACCCTGTAATCATACCAAGACAGCCTGGGCAACCTCAGAACACGGTTAACCTTTGGTTTCAATTATTCTATGACATTTTAGGGAATGACCAACTAACATAAAAGTTGTGCAATGCATTGTACCTAGTCTTAGGGAATGAAGAAACCTCAAAATCAAGGATAAGGGCTAATCTTCCTGAGAAGAGTACTCAGCGAGTGCAGGGAAGAAAAGTGTGAACGGGAAAAGAATTTTGACAAACGAAGTATACAGTCAACAAACAAAGATCCAAAACTGGATTTTGATAGTTGGAAACAAGGCTCGCATGAAAGATTCTCAAGAATATGAGAAACTGTCAGAATGACTAGATGGGTTGGGATCGAAGTTAGAGAACACCTAGTATATGATGGTACCTCAAATCTAGACATTTTTTTGCAAAATATGGAAGAGAATGTGAGAGAAGGTCAAAGAATATTGGTACTAGATGTATCCTTTCAGAACACCCCTGCTAGATGTGTAAATGTGTTGAACCTGCACATAATAGATCTAGCTAAACAATAATACACACATTTGCAGAGAGAATTAGAGAAGGAAGAAGAAAGAGAGAAAGAATGGAAGAATTCTCATTAACCGTTTTCCACACTCAAAGAGTGAATAATTTACAATAGATATAGGATACATGAGTAACCAATGAGCCATAGTGGTGGTCTAGAGTGATCTGGACACACACCAACAGTTATGGGAGTGAACTGCCACCTAGTCTAGTCTCTCAGGCAGTTACGTGAGTGAACTGCCACCTAGCTGAGTTAACTAGTCAACTAGTCTTCAGTTAACTGGATGAACATAGAGTAGTGAGGAGTTAACTCAAAGAATCAAGGGTAATGCGCTAGTATGGTGATGATACCAAGGAAAGTGCGCATTAGCTAGTGATTATCCCAATGTTGCATGGTGACAAAACCAATGAAACATCTAAACTCAACTCAACTAGTCAAACTGAAGTGTCAACTGAAAGAGAATATTCTCCAGTTGGAATATTCTCTCCTAAAATATAGGAGATTGGATAATGAATAATTATGAATAATAAACAAGGACAAACCTTAGGAAAAATAAATCCTAGGTGTGTGTGAAGTAACTCCAACACCCCCCCTAAACATCACTATGGTGAAAATAAAGAATGGGTCCCGGAAATGAGGCCATGTTAGGTAACCAAATACAAAAGATACATTGAACTAAACAAGGAAAGAGGGAAAACCTCATGGGAACCCCCCCCCCGCCCCTTCAAATTACAATGCATAAAAAATAAAATGAGAAGGAACAAAAAGTAGTTACTAAGCAAACTTGTCCTTCACTCCAAGAAGACCTCCCAACTGTGCAAGTTTGTGCTCGTTGAAGATTTTGTTGAAGATGTAGACGTTTTCATGGATCTAATGAAGTATATGCATCAATGATATGTCCACACATATCTACTTTCTCTTCATGTAATTAAGAATATCCAAATAAATTTTGGATGAAATTTTGAAAACCGTGAGGGCGTTTCTGGAAAAATGCTGAAATTTTGTTGATTTTGAAATGATCATAACTTAACTTCCCGAACTCCGTTTCGGATGATTTGTTTTTTGAAATTGGATATTTTTATGAGAGGAATTCAAATATCCAATTTGTTTTTGAAAATATTTCTTAGGAAATATCATAATTGAGTCTGATGGGCGCGAATCCCTTTTTGTCTCTTGAGATGCATCCATTGCACATGGAAAAGTGCCTGCATGTGACCCCTGGGATACATGCCATATATATTCCACATGAATTTTATAAAACAAATATTAAATGGAGTAGGCATCATCTTCAATTAATGGGATACAAATTTCTGCAAATACTTCTGTAGAAGGCTCTTCAAACTGAGATGATTTATCTTCTAGTGGCTTTTCTACATTCTCTATATTGTCAACATTTTGCATGAATTCTTCCTTATTCCCAAATAAAACCTCCAACCTGCTCCATAATTCATTTGGATTGAATTCTTGTGTCACATCACATACTTGGTGGAGAATTTTTGGAGAAATAGACATGCAGATAAATCCTATGGCCATATCTTGTCTATTGAGAAAGTCATTTTTCTCATCGGCAGAATTAGGCTCCACTTTCATTGCCATAGATATTTGGTACAAGCCTTTGCATCAAATATGAAGAAGAATTTTTTTCTTCCACTCCAAATAGTTATGAGGCATGAGAAGTATTATCGGTGAGTAAAACATAAATTCCATATTTTTTGTGTTCTTCAATCTTCCATACCTGCAAAAATAATTTGGTGTAGATTTTTCTTAGCAGTCCGTCGGCTCTGATACCATGTAAATGTGTTAAACTACATAGAATAGATCTATATAAACAATAATACACACATTTGCAGAGAGAATTGGAGAAGGAAGAAGAAGGAGAGAAAGAATGGAAGAATTCTCATTAACCGTTTTCAACACTCAAAGAGTGAATAATTTACAATAGATATAGGATACATGAGTAAACAATGGGCCATAGTGGTGGTCTAGAATGATATAGACACACAAAAATATTTACAGGAGTGAATTGCCACCTAGTCTAGTCTCTTAGGCAGTTACGTGAGTGAACTGCAACCTAGATGAGTTAATTAATCAACTAGTCTTTAGTTAACTGAATGAGCATAGAGTAGTGAGGAGTTAACTCGAAGAATCAAGGATAATGTGTCAATCTGGTGATGATCCCAAGGAAAGTGCACATTAGTTGTTGATGATCCCAATGTTGTATGGTGACAAAACCAATGCAACATCTAAAATCAACTCAACTAGTCAAATTGAAGTGTCAACTAAAAGAGAATATTCTCCAGGTGGAATAGTCTCTCCTAAAATATAGGAGACTAGATAATGACTAATTATGCATAATAAACAAGGAAAAACCTTTGGAAAAATAAATCCTAGGTGTGTGTGAAGTAACTCCAACAAGATGGTGGGCCACTCATAAATCCATACTTAGAACTTGGGACGAGGTGAAGCAAGCTATCAAGTACAGGTTATGGAATAAAGAGTAGCTGGAATTAGAGATGCATATGGATCTCCAAGTTGCGCAGTTGTTGAATAGAAAATCAGATCCTAGAATACACATTGAATAGTGCATGACACAGTGGCAGGCTGCAGAGATACCCTCTCACTTATGGGTTCAGGTATTTCCCCACTCTCTAGGCCCAATCCCGGAAGCTTGGTTCATACACGAGGAAACCAAAAGACAGACCAACGACTGGCAGACACTGGCAACTCAATTTTGCAAGGACTTCTCATTCACAAGTAAGTACCATGAGCTTGACCTAGCCCTGCAAAAGATTAAAGAAATTATTTTTATAACCAATAGTAATAAGAGATCAAAATTTGTAGTGTGTCCCAAGCATACCCAAGAAATTCAGACTAAACTCCACTTACCCTCGACTGAGAAGCCTATAGAATGCTATCATAATAGAAAATATTCATAAATCCTAGACGAATTAGAAGAACTGAGAAACCTGGCCATCAAAGAGACATAGGGGAGAAGAGAAATACAAAACACCATACCTATCCAGACCGATAGTTCCTACAATCACCCATTAAAATTGCGTAGACTCAACATAAGGATCGAAGAGCAACCCAAGATAGCTATGGTGGGATATTACTGGGATGAGAAAACCAGTCAGGAAATATAGATTTTACTAAGGGAATATGAGTATTTGTTCCCAAAGAATTTTTCATAATTAAAGGGAATCAAATGAGTAATGGGAGAAATGAAGATTGAGTTAAAACCAAGATCTAAGCCTGTCACACATAGACCATACATTCTTAACCCAAGAGCAAAAGAGAAAGTTAAGAAGGAGATTGATAAGATGTTAGAAGTAGGTCTCATTTTTGTGATAGAAGCAGTGTGGGTTAGCCCGATAGTCATTCAAAGCAAGAAAGACACTAAGGATATTAGAGTCTGTGTAGACTACAAAAGCCTCAACTTTGTCTGTGTGCATGACCCTTTCCCAACACCCTTTACCAATGAGGTACTAGAACAGGTTGTGGGGAAAGAAGCATACTCATTCACAGATGGATTTTCAAGATACCATCAAGTCAGGATTGCTGAAGAAGACAAGAGAAAGACCACTTTCATTTTATAATGGGCATCTTTTGCATACAACGTGATGCCATTTGACTTAAAGAATGCCCCTGCAGTTTTTTCCAGGATTGTGATAGCAGCCTTTAGAGAATTCATTCACAAATTTATAGAAGTTTATATGGATTATTGGACAATATATAGCCTTCTTAAGGAACATGTAGAACTATTAAGGATAATGTTTGACAGATGCAGAGAGTTGCAAATCTCATTAAATCTCAGAAAGTGTATATTTTGTGTGCCACATGGAAATTTGTTGGGCCACATAGTCTGCCAAGAAGGAGTATTGGTAGACCCATCCAAAGTTGTGTTCATTGTGAATATGACACCACCTATGAGTGTTAAATAGTTACGCTCCACACTAGGGCACACAGGTTACTACCACATGTTCATTTGAAGATATGCCAACATTTTTGCACCTCTAGAAAACCTCCTGAAAAAGGATGAAACATTCCAATGGACTCCCGAATGCGATAAATAATTTTAGACACTTAAGGAGAAACTCATTACAGCAACGATTCTGATATTCCCAAACTGGGAGAAGGAATTTCACGTCCATGTAGATGCTTCTGGAATTGCCTTAGGAGCTATCTTAATGCAACCTGGAGATGGAGCTATGGATCACCCTATCTATTTTTCGAGTCGAAAGCTATCGCAAGCAGAACGCAACTACAAAAAAATAGAAAGGGAAGGATTAGCAATGATTTATGCTTTACAGAAATTTAGACATTATTTGTTAGGATCTCATTTCGAATTCCTTACTGATCATTCTGCACTGAAATAGCTAGTTAACAAACCTGTGTTGGAAAGGAGAATTTGTAGATGGCTGTTGTTATTTCAGGAATTTTCCTTTGAAGTCATCATCAAGTCAGGATGATGCAACATCGGACCCGACCATCTATCCAGGCTAGACTCAAGAGAAAGTGGCGGAGTTGTGGATGACTAGCTCCCAGTTGCAGACTTGTTCAGGATTGAGACCATACCGAAATATTTGGAGGACATAGCAATCTTTCTCAATACAGGTTCTGTCCTGAAACATATTTTGCAACCCAGAAATGCCATATGGTCATTAGAGTAGAATATTACCAGCTGCTCACCCAACAATTTTATAAACTAGGTCTATACAACATCCTCAGATGATGCGTCCTGGATCATGAAAGGCAAGATATACTATGGGAATGCCATAGTGGAATCACAGAAGGCCATGTAGGAGGAAAGGCCATGGAATAGAAAATTCTACAGGCAAGACTTTGGTGGGAAACACTCTTCAAATATGAAAAAGCATATGCTATATTGTGTGATGTTTGTCAACGGGTCGGCAAGCCGTCATGCCGATATGAACTACCACTACAACCAGTTAGAGATCTACAGGCATTTGAGAAATGGGCAGTTGACTTCATTGGACCAATAAACCCCACAATGAAATATTCAAAGTCCAGGTACGTCATTACTGTGACTAAATACCTTACCCGTTGGGCAGAAGTAGCAGCGATATAGAACTGTTCAACAAACACTACTACCAGGTTCATTTTCGAGAATATCATTACCCAGTTCGGATGTCCCAGGAGCCTAACTAGAGATTAGGGAGCTCATTTCATTAGCAACACTATAGCAACACTTACAGCATAATTTTTTATTCAACATCACAAGAGTAGTCCATACCACCCACAAGCCAACGGAACATTTGAAGCCTTCAACAAGATTCTAGAAAAAAGACTAACAAAGGTCTGTTGCACAAACTGGGAGGACTAGGATGATAGAGTTCCAGCTGTACTATGGTCCTACAAGACAACCACAAAGAAAATCCATAGATACACATCGTTCCAATTAGTCTATGGGAGAGAGGCAGTGGTGTCTGCAGAGTTCATCACTCCAAGCCTATATATTGCACCAGTCACACGTATGAGAGAAGAGGAATTAGTGGCGCAGATACTTGTAGAGCTACAAGAACTCAAGGAAACTAGATTTCTAGCAGACTTCCATCAATCGGTTGAAAAGGAAAGACAAAAATATTGGCATGGCCTTCACATTAAGACCAAGGTATTCACACAAGGGGGCAAGGTGTTACTCTATGACAGACGATACCAGAAGCATCTTGGCAAGTTGTGTATGCACTGGTTGGGAACCTTCATAGTTGTTGAGATATGACCCTCAGGAGAAGTCAGACTCGTGCAACTAGATGGTGTGCTACGATCGAGATGGGTGAATGGCACTCGCCTGAAGGCCTACCTGTCTCAAAACTGAGAGAGAAGGACAGTCGCTCCAATTCGAAGGAGCTTGTACAATAGATAGATTTGAGTTTTGTTTTCTTTATGAAATTTTGTAAATTCAGTTAATAAAGTCCATATATGTAGTATTGTGCCATAACATATATTTCATTTGTTTTTTCTAAGTGTTGGTTGATACATAACTGACGAATCAGTACTATAGGACCTAAACCATAAGAGACTCCATTCATGACAATCATTAAAGACGATGGGGACAACCTTTGTGGTTGGAGGGTCCATGAATCCAAATCCAATATGAGTTATAGGCCATGCAAACCCAGTCTAGTCACAACCTTTATTTCCATTCTGGTACCCTGTCTGATGCTCGTTAAGCCATAAAGCCACATTATGCCAAGATGCCATCGAACTTCGCACCAGGGCACCCACCCATCAAACAAAAAGGTCTTAAATCGGCCATGTCCCTATTCCACTCAAACAAGTAAATACTAAGATCACCAATAGGATTTACCTTGATTAAACCGTCTCATCGGACAACTCACACCCAATTTCATCCATATGGTCATGATGAGTAATAGTTACTGCTAAACAATCACTCATTAAGCCAAGTATAAGGCTCTCATAACTCAGCCGAGAATGTATTGTTTCTAAAAAGAGCATAGCCATTTCCGAACTCAACAGTGCAAACTAGTTGGGACCATTGTAAAAGTTGCAGACGTAACCCTAGTTCTTACCTGTCACAGAAGTGAGAATGCCGAGAGCCACAGCAAGCCGAAGCGCCATGAATAAAGAAGTAGTACCAGATGAGCCCTATGACCCCTAGGTTGAGATCATGAGTTATCTAAAAAGGAAGGTAGAGCACATTAAGCTCCTCGACCTTGACCTCACAGATTCAGCCTTGTTCCCACAGATGCACACAGATGTCTTTTGGGATATAGTTTCATATGGAATCGGAGGAATACAAGTTGTACCAAAAGAATATTTCATCAACTTATTTAACTCAACCATCATGAACCTGAGAGACTTATCATTCTTTGGTACCACATGCGAGATTGCGCACTGCACAAAATTTATGATAAGAAAGGTGCATGACAGAAGTCTATGGTTGGATAAGCGGTATCCAATCCATGTTGAAGATATCCAACAACTTACTGGACTATCCTTCAAAGGAGAGGATGTGTCGAAGGGATTCCAGGGTCTCGGTAAGAATGGGAAAAATAAAGGCGAGCTTAGCCTATACAAGAAATTTAACACAAAGAGAGGAGAACACACAACAGTAATTGAACCAATACTGCCCAAGACAGTCTGGACTAGCTGCTACATCATAGCCAACAAGGTTATGAGGTATTACGATAAGGGATAATCCACTCTAGATGCGTTATCATTTGTCGACTTTTGCGCAAATGGAGCAGTGTTCAATTGGTGTAGTTTCCTGTTGGAGGAACTACTAGTAGCTTGCGAGGAAGCTCAGGAGAAGGGATGAACCTTCACCTATGGATACCTACTTGTGGAATTTGCAATGATCAATTGGAAGCCACCTGTGGGAAAACAACCAACAATACTAGATAAGGGGCGCATGGCAAAGATGTTCAAGTCATGGCAGTCCAGACAAGACTCAGATAATACAACACTCAACAATGAAACATTTTCCAAATGGTATAATGGTATGATAGACACAACGTAGAGGTTGTGCATCCTGCAAGAGCTCCTCAAATGTAACATGAGAAATATTGCCTTCAGCATGAACCGAAACAACACATTCGTCTGGCTGAGACATGTCAGCAAGGAACATTTCCACACAAGGATGCTACCATTCTATTTGGATGAGGAAGCCTTTGATAAAGAAGTCATGTCATGGCCAAGAGTCAAACGCGGACTGCGTAAATCAGGAATGCATTAGATTTTTCCTGGGGAGCTGCTGAAGAAAAAATACAACAAAGTAGGAAAAGGACCGAGTTTAGGCCCCGAGTAGAAGAAGCCAGATGATCTGGTACAAATAGACTCTGAGGAGGAATAATAGATACAACAGTTAGAGCAGAGAAAAATATCATCCCGCCAACAGTGACTAGACAATGTCATGTTGTCAAGTTCACAAGTTAACCATATCTTGGGCGTTGTACTCCATACCGAACCATTGGTGAAGAGGCCCAGAACTTGGGTCTCACTGAAAAAACCCCTAAACCCACAACCCCTTTCATATGCCACTCCCCGAACCCGCGCCACGACCAAAGCCACCACTATCATTGATATTCAGGATGACCCGAAGCCTAAAACATTTTCATCCACATTCTTCATTAAGCACCCTCCACCACCACTCCAATTACCAAATGTCATCACTTCCAGTCCACATCAGACTACAACCCCAGAGCCGATGTATCTTGATCATCTAGATATAGTGGAACAACATATCCCACAAATAACCAGAGAATTACCAAAGCCAAGATCAGAAATTTTTGGTCCCGATTCCAAAGCCTCAGAGCCAAGAATGACTTTGGATGTTTTGAACCCAGACACCCAAGAACAACAGCCTGAGTCTTCAGCACAAGAAGGAGATGACCGAAGTAGAGAGGAGCTGGAACCCGACAACAACCAACAAATCACCTCACCAACCAAGGGTGAGGGTGCCCAAGAAATCGCAGTGCATGAAGAAGAAGCACCAGAAGATCTGGAGATACCAGATGCACACAATGAACCCGAATTGACAACTGAGCAGCATACGACAGCCAGGCGAGCACAAATAGAGAAGGTTCTCCATAACCATCAACAATGTGCATAATTGATGCAAATCTGCATAGCTAGAACAAAGGTTATGACTCTTTTTCCCACATAGCTAAGGTTGAGGATCGCACCAGTGCCACCAATAGAGGAGGAGTTCAAAACCCACTCGGACCATTCAATGGGCAGTGGACTTCCACTACAGACGTAGACACCCACCGACACATCTCCTTCATTCGCTAACCTGGTATAGTGGCCAGTGCCACAATTATTTGGACTAATCAGGGCATCGATGGATCAGTTAGAGTAAAGGCTCCAGGAGGCCGAGAGATCCATCGAGATTGCAAGGAAGGAAATGCTTGTCATGCAAACATGTCGAATGTAGGAAGCACATGAGAAACTCCAAGTCTAGCACAAACTGGAAAAAGTGCAGGAAAAACTTGTTGAAGCCTGGCCAGAGATTCAAAAGGTTGTGCCCGACCTACCCAAAGCTAGTAATGTAAGCAAGCCAAAGAAACAGATTGATTTGTTACAAGAAGCATGGAAACAACTCGCTACTTGCACTGAGCAGCTGCAAGCGAAGCTACAACAGGTCTAGTAGGAAGTAGAACAACAACGTTAGTAGTTGTAGGAACAGATGCAGAAGATAATATTGCAAAGCAACAACACCCGAGCAGCATTGCGCAAGCACATAGTGGATTGCACCAAAATCTTCAAGGAAGTTAGCGAATGGATAGGCATCATCGCTCGACAGAATTAGGTCTTGGAGGAGTTATGCACAAAGATATAGGTGTTGAACGAAGAATTTGTAGCCACAATGGACCCCATGGAGCAACAACATAATTTTGACCAAATTCAATAGGCCGACAATGAACTGAATACACTCTATGAGGCACAGTCTGTAGCCAAGAAAGATTTGCACAAATTTTGACCTGTAATTCAGACCACCTACATGAAAATGCATCAAGTCAATGCAACAACAGATTCTGAATGGAACTCGTTGGGTGTGGTGAAGCCAAAGGAGTACAACAAAGAGATGACCCAATAGTTTATTGCAGAAGCATCACTCCTCACCCGAAAATGGTAGGAAAAAGTTGCAAGCTTTCAAGGAGTAAATCACAGAGCATTAGAGATGGTACCAGAATTGGGGCCTTCATTTGAGGAGGTAAAGGAAGAAAAAGAGAAAAAAGAAGAGCCCAAAGAAGAAGAAAAGACGGATAAGGGAAAACAACAGATGATTCTAGAGGATGTGAAAGAACCAAGAGTTGACTCGAGGATGAGTCAAGGATTATGGTCAGAGCCTATTGGGCCCTTCATTTTTTAGAAGGAATCACGCAAGTTTTGATTAAGAACGAGTTGCGCAAACTCCATCAGAGGCCGAGAGAAAGAGCAACAAAATGCAGTTGCAGAAGTCAACGTAATGCCAACGAAGAAATAAATGGTTGCAACAGAACAAGAAAGTGTGCAAGCTGAGAAGGAAGACACAACCCAACAATATATAGGGTTGAACATAATTGTAAAAGGGTTGGTTCATTCGATAGTTCATAGTTTGGTTGGTTTGTCTGTTCGTTCGATAGTTCATAAGTTGGTTGGCTGGGTTGAGTCAAGTCAGGTTGGTCAGAGTCACCTAGGTTTTGGGATTAGCTGTTGATACTTGTTGTAAGTCGAAAGAAGACAATTCTGAATCTATAATGAATTGGACCTATCAGTTGGAGAATTAGAGCTCTATGGCATGAGTCCAAAGCCAAGAGTTTGTACTGAGCCTTGATATGTAATCATGATTTTGTAATGAGAGAAAGATCCTAAAGATAATAGGAAGCAGGACCAAATTTAAAAATATGTTGTGTCTTTGTATGTTTACTTATGGATTAGAGTGTTTCTTTATGGCTTAGGAGTTCTATTTGATGGTTCAACATTTAAATGCTTGCTCGCAGCGTAAGTAGGTTGGATTCTTTCATTTATATGTTTCATACATGTTAATGTCTCTTGCACAATAACAGGAATGAGTTTTGACTTCTCTATGGATCCTCTTTAGTCTTCTCCCTACCCTTCCCTATCTATTTGTCTCAGCAGTGCTTCAGGTGATACTTCTTCTCTTCGGAGGAGATGAAAATGTCGGTGCTATAGACCACACAGTACCTTTTGTTGGTAACATGAGAAGGAACCTGGTCTGATCAAATTTGTGCCAACAGGGTCAAGAAATTTAACGACCAAAACTACGAGTTATGGAAGATGCAGATGGAAGATTATTTATATCAGAATGATCTATTCCTACCATTGGGTGGAATAGAAAAGAAGTCGAAGGCAATGAAGGATGAAAAATGGGAGGTTCTTGACAGAAAGGCACTAGGAATGATACTATTGATTCTGGCAACATCGATGGCTTTCAATATTTTGAAAGAAAAGACAACGAAAGAGTTGATGGACGCATTGGCTAAACTGTATAAAAAACCCTCAACATCCAATAAGGTATTTCTAATGAAGAGATTATTTAATATGAATATGTCAGAAGGTGGGTCTATTGCAGATCATTTAAATGAATTTAATACGGTTACTAATCAATTGAAGTGTCTTAGATCAGACAATGGAGGTGAATATTGCAGCAATGAGTTTGATGATTATTGTTCATACCATGGGATTCATAGAGAGAAGACAGTTCCAAGAATACCACAAGAAAATGGTGTATCAGAGAGGAT
>JZKD02S0281435.1:300115-313429 GCA_000966675.3 Picea glauca | reverse complement strand
ATATATATATATAAACAAATGTACAGATATAAAAAATATTAATAATGATTTACATGGAAAGAAGATGGTTATGTAGAAAGCATATGCATCGACGACTTAACTTATCAATAATGCTAAACACAATTACATTATTTTTGAGTAATCTAAACATCAACAAAAGAACCAACCTTGGTTTTAACTTTTTATAACCATTCCACAACACCAGAGATAACCACTAGAATTCCATGAACCTATCTGTGATTACTAGTGTCACATTAGTATCGATTTGAATTGCGTGTGGTTGAAACCAACCAACCTCAATCCACCTACATTGATTTGTCGTTATAACGTCAATTCAAACTCTTTTTGTAAAAATGAGAGACACAAAACCCACTGAAAATTGATAGATAGGCCCCCYTGAGCCGTAACTAACAACAATAGCAGCAGCAGACGGAACGTTACATCGAGATTGCCATGAACACGTTCTAACGGACCCACAGTTTCATGGAAGGAATTGCATCAAAAGGCGCGGCTATGTCTCATTTAATATCATTCAGGCATGCGCTGCCCTACGCTTAGGTTGCCCTCGACACAAAGATGGCTTGCCCTCGACACAATGATCCCGACAGTATGTCACAAATCTCATTAGATATAATGAATGAAGATAAAAAAATAAAATAAAAAATCACCGGAGCAATGGCTACTTGTTTGTGACTAGGTGGTTTAGTTTATTTAAAAAAGAAAACAAGTCCCCTTAATTTCAAGGAGGATGGTAAGTGGTGATTTGATCTTACCACTTCTTTCTCTCTTTCTTATAATTCCGAGCATTCAACCACCTAAATTAACTCATCAACTCATCATGTTATTCTTGTACTAGCATTATGGTTGAGTTGATATAGGAATATGTTTGCTTGCTCAACCTCCCCTCTTCCTCGCCCTCCCTCATATGTATGGCCTATCCATTGGCTATGTGCATATCAATAAAAAAAATAGATATGTCGTAAATTATATCTTAGAATTATTTCTATGAAAGTTGTAGTAGCCCTCTTGCTAACATTATGATTGAGTTGCTACATGACAATATGTTTGCTTGCTTGGCCTTCCCCTCTCTCCTTTCTATGACTTATCGACTAGGTGTGCCAGAGAGAAATAGAGAGAAAAAACAATAAAGTTCAATACACCATGAAGTATCCAACATCGGATGCAAGGTTGGTCCATGACAGTGTTAAGGCCTCTATATGTTATGATCCTTATGTCAATGGAAATGTCTATAGTGATAAAGGACCTCGTATTAACATAAACACTATTACAAATCAGCAACAACTTTGTGTAAGTATTTAAGCCTTTAATAATTGTAATATCCGCCAATAGGAATATGCTACATTTGTTGTCGAATGTAGTTCTGGTTATACTCTCTTTCCAAATACATGTGTTATTAAGTTGATTGAGGAATTTCTATACATTTTGCACATAACCCATAGATAGACATTTTGACAAACATGTTGCATTCAATCTAAATACACCAGAAAATAGAAGAGATAATATGGCACTTTATTAAAATCGAAATCTTGATCACACAATACAATCTATAGGGTTGTTGTAGAAACTGTGACAAATCAACAAACATATAAAACTAAAAACTAAAACCTGATGTAGTGCCCTAATCTCCTCTAGAAGATGGTTTCTTCCCCAATATACAGAAGGGTTAACTCTAAACCTCAAACCCTCTCCAATATGATTGCCCAAACATAAGATGAAGCTCAAGTGAAGATCATGGATGGATCTTCTTCTTTTGTCTAGCTAGGATGGATCAATCCTAACAAAAACCTTGGCTCCAAGAGCACTCCAAAGAGATCAATCCAAAAACATAATGCCAAAGTGAATTGTTACCCCTCCTTTTATCCTTCGTCCATGCCTTCTAGAACTTTTTCCTTTTTGACTAAACCAAATATGACCCTTATTCCCCTTTTACTTTCACTTTAATATTAAAAGTCGCTTTAATAATGTTTAAGTAACTTATTAATCTAAAGTTACTTTATTTCCTTAATGTCACTTTAAAAACATAACATCTCCTAACTAAGTGACATTATATAACCCCTTTTGACTCCCTTTTTCGTCACTAAAAAGCCACATAAGTGATTTCCACTGCAGAACGGGGGAACCCAAAACTGGGAACATGACAACTCCTCCCTTCCCAAAGATTGTTTTTCCTCAAGCAATGCCATCACACCCATAGGAACAATAAACTGAACCAAATTGAAACTAATAATGATCATCGGGTCCCAAACCAATATGAAAGATGCAAAGTACCTCCCACCCACAATACTACCCCACAATGTACTAACACAAGGGGCCTCATGAAAGTAATAGGTGGCTCTCCCAGCTATACCCACTGCCAAATTGTCTACCCATAAAATCCTAGGGTCCCATGCTAGCATAAAAAAGGACCCATCATGTTGACGCTGCGCCACTCTTATCATAAATATATGATCCTCCTGCCTAGACTGCATCATCCAAGCATCATCCAGAAACTCTCTCAACACATTGTTTGCAAATTCCTTTCATGCTAACCTCTCTTCAACCAACCTATAAGTAATAAAGTCACCAAGATCCCAAGCTAACCTGTATGATGTGAAGCACCTTATATCCCTGACTGGAAAGGTGAAAATACAAGAATCGAACTGATTGTCTCTAATAAGCCAAGAAATTAGAAGTTGCACAAACTCGGTCAACTCCTCAGAAGACCATTTCTCCAAGAAACCAAACCTAATCATCCCAAGACTAAACTTTGGAAAGACAAAACTGACCATCTCATTTGTATTGGTTGTTGAGCTATCAAACACTACAATCCCTCCAATAATAATTATTCGATCACCATCGTTAGACTAGGCTCTCCTCTCCTAGACCCCCAAACTGAAATCCATGAAAGGAATGAACTCACCATCTTGGATCATGTCTTGTAAAGGAATATCAGTGATGTTTAAGCCTACTAGTCCACGGATAGGCGTGTTCCTGGGTATCGTGAGGGAAAACCTACCTCCCCATATAGAACAAGGATTAACAAATCCTCTCACAACATCCCCACAATGACATAGACCAATCATTGTCACAACCATGTCGATAACCCTCATCATTTGAAGTAATATATCACTCCTATGAATGCAAGGATCCCACCACCAAATTGGAATCCCATCACTCCCAATGCCTGCTAAAATTTCCATGAATCGATCCAACAGAGTCCAGATCTCCTCCTGTGCACTCTACGCATAGATCATATGGTCCAAATGAAATACCTCTGACATGGTTGCAATGCCACCTATCTCATCTAACTGACTCAGGTGAAACTCCCATGTCCTATTGTATATAATGAGGGTATCGAATAACAACAATAGATGCCTTTGCCATTTCCTACTAGTCTGGATAGTAACTAATGTGTTGGTCAACCCCAAGGGTATGACCAATAGATCATAATGAATTTTGGAAAAAAAATTTGACTATCCTTCTCCCTATCCCTCATCTGTTGACGTCCCAGACGAAGATTGATCATCGAGGGATATGTTTCTCCTGAGTTTCACCCATCCACTCACTGATCCTAGGCAACCACAACTGAATGGTATGCTTGAGGACTTTGTCGAGAGGTCTCCCTGGTGGAAACACCCCACAACTCCATTGTACACTACCACATACCATTGAATATCCTTTCATACTACTTCCTATCACTAAGTCATCCTATACCATCCTATATCCTATAGGCACTACTATATCCATCACTTTATTGATGTCTCCTTAACCTGTATCCCAAATAATTTCCATGATTTTCATATACTTGTCCACCCAATCCATGGATACATATTCTTCCTTGCGGCATGATCCACAAGAAATGTTCTCAACTATCTCCTCCATAGCTAAGCCTTAAGCCTTTAATGGTCTCTCCAACAGAAGCGACTCATGATCCCCAGAATGCAAAATAGGCACATGGTCAAAACCCTTTGCGTCAAACCTCTCCTCAAGCACCTGCAACTCTGAATGTTCCTTGTGCAAGATCATCACAAGAGGGTCCTCCCTTGAATAATGAGTGCCACTCATGCCCTCATGTGTCACAACTTCCAAAGATGATGGAGTATTTGTTGCTGTCAATGTTGAAGAGTGTGCCAAACTCAGCTAGTAACAAAGCTCCACAACCTTCCTTTCCTTGTATTCAACAAACTTAAGATAAATTTCCCTATCTATGAACAATTGAAAGTAGTTATATTTCATCTACTCTAGTGCCTCTTTGATGATGCACAATTGGGTACTAGTGACTCCATCTGCAATTCCCCTCTACCTCTCCTCCAATGAGTGTTTCCACATAAGGTCTTCAATAAATTTATGAGCACCATCTTCCATCATCAACACTTGAACAATTTTCTCCTCTATGACCAATAGTCGGTTCTCCAAATCACATAATGTTATTTCATCGGCATGGCGTGGACTGTCACATAAGGGACCAACTGAATCACTAGTTGATATTATGCAATGATGGGCCTCACATGGAGTATACTCCTCATACAATATCCATGATTCATTCTCGTCCACCAAATCAAACCCTTTGTTGTCATCCTCTGTGCATGCATCATCATACCTATCATAAATAGGATGAGGTTTTGAATCCATGGCATCATCAACATCACACACATGGAAATATGTTGGCTCCTCAACATTGATTGATTGGAACATTTCCTCATCGTCATCAAAAGTAGGACAAGATGTTGCATCCTCATCTTCTCCATATAGCGCACTAGTGTCATCAACCTCATCGGTTGTTTCCAATGATGTATCACAGGATGTTGTTTGGTCTTTATATATGCACACATCCCTAGGTGCATGCTCATCCAAAGGGTCAACCTGAGGTTCTGAAAATCCTTCCTCACGTAGGGAGGTATTTGCTCTAACAACAACCTCATTTTTGAATTCCTCATTCTTCTTCTTCTTCCCAAATAGAGGCTTCAACAACTTTGGATGCTCTAATAATGTTGTCAGATTCTTTTGATAGTCTATTAGACTCTTTTGATAGTATAACATCAGTGGAAAAAGTCTTTCCCCAAATTCCTCATTGGTCATCATCCATGTTTATCTTAACCATTGCTGAAATTTAAGTGTTGGTCACTTAATGATGCAATATGAAATTAAAATCCCCAACAGAGATATAATAGGATATTATGTTTACTTTCAAATTATATGGTGCTTCTGGTTGAGTAATTTTGTCAAACAATTTGTATTATATAAATTCCTAGTGTTGTAAATTGCATAACAACTTTATACAAACAGTTTGTTTGCAAAAATCACCACACTTGGATATAAAAAATAGAACATAAAATGGGAGAGATAATGTTGGCATTATTTTATTATGGATGGAACACAATAGATATAGGTATTTAATGGGTACTTCAACAGTTGTAATATAATCGTAAACACCACAAAACTTAAATCAAAATTTGATTATTGCCAATGTCTCTGTAGAAAGGTAATGTCAATCTATTCCAAGGTTCACCAATCCTTAACCTTCATCCAAGAATGTTTTCCAAATCCAATCTCTGATTGCAAAACCTTGTTTCATGCTAATAGAAGGGTATCAACCCCTCTAGGAAACCACATGGTATCTCTCTGCCACATGAACTACTACAGAAGTGGAGGTGGCTCCCTTAAGAGATCCCAACAACCACAAAAATCCCCCACGACCTCATGATCTACTCAAGTCAACCCTTGTGGCCCTTATATACCTCACGACCTACATAAAATGGTGGAATCGACCTCTCCAAATGGTCCTACAGATTCCCCTAGTCTCATGGTTCTGCAATGGGAGAGAATCGACCCACCTAATATGCCCAACGGCCTCAAAAAATGGTATTGAACCCTCATAGCCACACAAACCTATCATGTATGTGTTGTATTTTTTGCATGAGTAGTAGTGTCTCTATTGCGTCAGGTGCGCAAGGGGATTTTAGGGGGGCGAAATCCCCCCTTGCAAAGGTTCGGGGGAAACACCCTGAATAATTTTTTTCCCTTGAGAATCGTATCAATTTTTTTCCTTGTTTTTCATGTTGCCTCGATTTTTGTGTCCATTGTTGGGCGGTTTTTCAGCACATGTTTTTTTGCCGATGGTTTTTATTGGACAATTGAGAGGGGGGGGGTGAATCAATTGTTACTGTGCTTAAACAATTATGGTTATTTTAAACTCTTCAGAAAGTACTCAATGGTAATCACAATAATGTAGGGAAATAAGTAATAGCACTTTCAGCATCAGTCACACATATGAGATACACAAAGACAGATATTTCCCGAGGAAACCCATAGAGGGTAAAAACCTCTTCTTCTTTATATGTTAAGTAATATTTGCATTCTTTACATTATCATACATATGAGAACCAACTCATAATAAGGCTGCAACCTATGTTTTGCAAGCTGCTACTTGCTGAGAGCACCAACTCTTTGGTTTCTCTAGCACCAACTAGAAGGAAGCACCAAATCCCTGGTTTCTCTAGAACCCACAAGAAGGAAGCACCCACTCCCTAAGTGTTCCAGCACCAACTGGATGGAAGCACCAACTTCCAGTCACACAGGCATCAACCTGTATAACAGAGAACAACGGTTCTCCCTTGCACCACTCTGCCACCCTGGTTTCTCTAGCTGCAACTAGATGGAAGCTACAACTCCCTTTGTTCAAGCACCCACTTGAACCTCTGAGGACAACAGTCCTCCCTAGCACCTCCCTACCACCCTAAAATATAAATCTTTGCTATTATGACTTATTACAATGATATAAAGTTCTTCAATGGCTTACCAGTCTCATCATTGTTCTGCTACACTGCGCTACTCTATCTGCATCAGTGTCTTCTGCACCCTCCTTGCGCCTTTTGTTCTTTTGCCTTTTGTGCTCTCTGAGCCATGTCCCTTCAATGTACCATTCCCCTTCTATGCATTTCTGTTGCTGCGCTCTACCTCCTTCTTCACACCTCAATCACACTCAACAACAACCCCCATTTCTTCTTTGTTCAACATTTTTATAGTCTTTGTGCACCATGTGCATGCAATCTCCTTCTTTATCTCGCATGCTCTCCACATCGAGGTGTTTTCTCCACTTCACTCTTCCACAACTATCCCATCTCCTATGTGCCATGTTGTCTCTCTCTGTTCTGCATCTCCTACTCATTGTGAGTGCTCTGCCTGATCATCATGGTAACTCTTCAGCTTCTATGGCAGTTTCACCCAGGCATCCATCATCACTGGGTGTCGTCTCGAGATTCCTCAGCTTCTCTGGTAGTTGAGACTCTTCGTCTTCTCTATCATATACGAGCTCATCCTCTGGCAGAAACCATCATTTGTTTCTAGCAATTACACTGTGAAGTGCCACAGTGGCCCTTCGATCTTATTCAAATTCATCTGCACCATCGAATTGACTTCATTGAATCTTGCGCTCATTTTTCCATTTTTCACTTCGGCATTTCGACAATTCTGTTGTGTGGCATCTTGAATCTCCAAATCGCGATCTCCGAAACTCCGAAAAAGGAGCTTTCCGCTTCAATATTTTCTCTACATCTCTTCAACCATGTGATGACGAGAGGTGATCGAGCACTTATCCATATAGTGCTTTCATGATTTTTCTTTTCAACACTTCAGTGTCCCTATGGTGATGATTTCTTGATGCTCCATGTCCCAATATCCGAAGCTCCGAAATGGAGCTTGGTTGTGCTAGCTCTGATCACTTCGGCATTTTTCATTTCAGCCTTTCATGATTCTTGTGATGAAGAGTCTCATCACTTGACTCTTCCAACTCTGGTATCCAAAACTCCAAAATGGAGTTAGATCAACAGTCCACACCCTAGATGATTTGATGGTCCAGATCTCTTCATGATTTTGCACATCGTGATTTCAACATTCTTGACGTGAGAGTTCTTGACAACTCCAACTCCCAGTATCCGAACCTCCGGTATGGAGTCTTTGACATTTCGTGATTTTTCATTTTATGTCTTTAGGTTTTGCTACTTCGGGACTCTTGTAGTAAGATTTCTTGACATCCCCAACTCCCAGTATCCAAAATCGTCCTCCTTCTTCTGGGATTTCGGTGTTTTGCATTTTGCAATTCCAGGACTCCTGATGATGAAGAGTCTTGACTCTTCCAACTCCCGGTACCCGAAATTGTCCTCCTTCTTCTGGGATTTCGGTGTTCCGCAATTCACGATTCTGGGACTCCTGATGATGAAGAGTCTTGACTCTTCCAACTCCCGGTATCTAAAACTCGGAAATGGAGTTATTTCCCGGTCTACAAAACTCTTCCTTTATGTGCCTATTTTGGGATTTCGGGATTCTGGATTTCGCAACTCTGGGACTCCTGTGTTGAAGAGCCTCAACTCTTGACTTCTTAGTTTCCCAGTATCTGAAACTCCGAAATGGATTTTACGCTTCTGATCTTTCCATGCCATTATCCTTGCGTTGTTGATCTTTCGTTCTTGCCTGTTTGTCATCAAATGAACAAGCACACTCTTGCACTCTGCATGCACTATTGCACTTTCTCTTTTGCGTAGCTTACGTTGTCCCTTTTTTGCCATTGTTGCATACTTTGATCTTTCCATCAATGACAAGAACACTTGCCTGATAAACATGCCAACAATCTCCCCCTTTGGCATTGATGGAAACCCTGAATGACTGCACTAATATGTTTGGACCTCTAACTGTAGCAACCGGTCCGGACCACTCCTTTTCTCCCACTTTGACATCAATGTCAAAGAAGACATGATCCCCCTAAGATGTTGCAGTATTTTTAGGAGGTATCATATATTCAATCAATACAAAACTCCCCCTAACAGGAATGACTCTCTTAGGTGTGAGACGGGATGAAAACCAACTTCTGTCGGAGATATTCAAATGGTGTCTTGGCTAGGGGTTTAGTAAATATGTTTGCAATTTGTTCTGTGGTTGGAATGTAATGGACCTGAACAACCTTATTGGTGACCTTCTCTCTCAGAAAATGGTATTTTATGGGAATATGCTTGGTCTTAGAGTGGAATACAAGATTCTTGGACACACTGATGGCACTAGTGTTATCACAATGGATTGGGATTGGTGCAGCGTATTTTACCTCCAAGTCTGCAAGTGTCTGAATCATCCATAATATCTGTGTGCAATAGGTAGCAGCAGCAATGTACTATGCCTCTGTAGTTGATAAAGAAATGGAACCTTGCTTTTTACTAAGCCATGCTACTAATGAGTCACTCAAGAAGAATGCTCCTCCACTGGTGATTTTTCTCTCATCAACACAATTTGCCCAATCTGCATCTGAATAGGTAGTTAACTGAAAATTCTGATTTTTGGGATACCACAGACCATAAGTCATTGTTTCTTTCAAATACCTGAATATCCTTTTGATATCTAGAAAATGAGTTTGTTTAGGTGCAGACTGATATCTTCCTATCATTCCAACAACATGCATTATGTCTAGGTGAGATGTTGTGATGTACAACAGGCTACCGATCATTGATCTATATGAACTTTGATCAACATCAGGTGATTCATCATCCTTACTTAATTTTCATCCAGTAACCATAGGTGTGCCTACAGGTTTAGAGTCTTCCATTTGAAATCTTTTCAACATTTCTCTTAGATATTTTTTCTTGAGAAATGAACCTCCCTTCAAACCTCTAAGTAATTTGCAGACCAAGAAAAAATGACAGTTCACATATCATAGACATTTCAAACTCAGACTCCATGGAAGAAGCAAACCATTGTACCAACGAATCCTTATTACATCCAAAGATGATGTCATCTACATAGACCAATACGATGAGTAGATCATTATCCTATGTTTTGATATACAGATTGTTATCAATTGTTCCTCTCTTGAACCCTTCATCTTTGAGATATGTATCCAGTCTGTGATACTAGGCTCAAGGGGCTTGTTTTAACCCATATAAATCTTTCTTCATCTTGCATACTAAGTCAGGATTATCAGAGAGTTCGAAACCCTCTGGTTTTTCCATATAGACTTCTTCACTTAAATCTCCATTTAGAAAAGATGACTTGACATCCATTTGATAGACTTTAAACCTTTTATGACAAGCATAGGAAAGAAACATTCTGATAAATTCCAATCTTTCTATGGGAGAAAATGTTTCATCAAAATCCAGTCCTTCTATCTGAACATACCCTTTACAGACCAATCTTGCTTTGTTCCTGACAACTTGACCCTGCTCATTCAATTTATTCTTAAAGATCCATTTGGAGCCAATGACATTTTTACCTTCAGGTCTATGAACCATCTCCCACGTACTGTTTTCTCAATTTGATCAAGTTCATCATTCATTGCTTTAACCCAATGGTCATCTTTGCTAGCTTCATTAAAATTCTTGGGATCCAGCATGGATATGAAGCTATATGTGATTGTTCAGTGTGTTTGATTAGCTTTCTCTTGGTTTGTACACCTTTGTCTTTTTCACCAATTATTTGACCTGTAGGATGATTCTTTTGACTGATTCTTGAGGAGAAATTTGAAGTTGTTTGTTGATTTCAGTCTATTTGAGTATCTGTGTCTTCATCTGATTCAGAGTCTTCGTTTTATAATTCTTGGACCTGTTCATATTCAGCTTTAGTTGTGTCTTCTGTAGAATACTCATTACTATACACCTCTCTTGCTGGGATTCCCTCATCAACTTTTATGTCAATACAGTCAACCATTTTATGTAGCCTCTTATTATAGCATATGTATCCTTTGTTGTTTGTAGCATACCCTAAGAAGATACCTTCATCAGCCCTGTCATCATATTTTCCAAGGTTCTCATCATTATTCTTTATGTAACATTTACTCCCAAAGACTTTGAAGTGTTTAATTGATGCAGGTCTCCCATACCACAATTCATGAGGTGTCTTGTCACTTTGTGGTCTGAGGTGGGCTTTGTTAAGAACATGAACTATTGTGTGTATTGATTCTACCCAGTAGGTTTGACCAATGTTCTTCTCATTCATCATTGACCTGTCCATTTCCTGCACTGTTTTGTTCTGCCTCTCAACTACTCCATTTTGTTGTGGAGTTCTTGGGATGGTGTATTCTCTCTTGATCCTATGCTTATCACAGAATTCCTTGAAGTCACTTGAAATAAACTCTCCTCCTCAGTATGATCTTATGGCCTTTAACCTCTTGCATGTTTGAGTCTCAATTAATGCCTTAAATATTTTAAACTTCTCAAAAGCTTCAGTTTTTTCTTTGAGAAAGGCAACCCAAGTAAGTTTGNTTGTTTTAAACCATATAAATCTTTCTTCATCTTGCATACTAAGTCAGGATTATCAGAGAGTTCGAAACCCTCTGGTTGTTCCATATAGACTTCTTCACTTAAATCTCCATTTAGAAAAGATGACTTGACATCCATTTGATAGACTTTAAAACTTTTATGACAAGCATAGGAAAGAAACATTCTGATAGATTCCAATCTTTCTATGGGAGAAAATGTTTCATCAAAATCCATTCCTTCTATCTGAACATACCCTTTACAGACCAATCTTTCTTTGTTCCTGACAACTTGACCCTGCTCATTCAATTTATTCTTAAAGATCCATTTGGAGCCAATGACATTTTTACCTTCAGGTCTATGAACCATCTCCCACGTATTGTTTTTCTCAATTTGATCAAGTTCATCATTCATTGCTTTAACCCAATGGTCATCTTTGCTAGCTTCATTAAAATTCTTGGGATCCAGCATGGATATGAAAGCTATATGTGATTGTTCAGTGTGTTTGATTAGCTTTCTCTTGGTTTGTACACCTTTGTCTTTTTCACCAATTATTTGACCTGCAGGATGATTCTTTTGACTGATTCTGGAGGAGAAATTTGAAGTTGTCTGTTGATTTCAGTCTATTTGAGTATCTGTGTCTTCATCTGATTCAGAGTCTTCATTTTATAATTCTTGGACCTGTTCATATTCAGCTTTAGTTGTATCTTCTGTAGAATACTCATTACTATACACCTCTCTTGTTGGGATTCCCTCATCAACTTTTATGTCAATACAGTCAACCATTTTATGTAGCCTCTTATTATAGCATCTGTATCCTTTGTTGTTTGTAGCATACCCTAAGAAGATACCTTCATCAGCCCTGTCATCATATTTTCCAAGGTTCTCATCATTATTCTTTATGTAACATTTACTCCCAAAGACTTTGAAGTGTTTAATTGATGCAGGTCTCCCATACCACAATTCATGAGGTGTCTTGTCACTTTGTGGTCTGAGGTGGGATTTGTTAAGAACATGAACTATTGTTTGTATTGATTCTACCCAGTAGGTTTGACCAATGTTCTTCTCATTCATCATTGACCTGTCCATTTCCTGCATTGTTTTGTTCTGCCTCTCAACTACTCCATTTTGTTGTGGAGTTCTTGGGATGGTGTATTCTCTCTTGATCCTATGCTTATCACAGAATTCCTTGAAGTCACTTGACATAAACTCTCCTCCTCAGTCTGATCTTATGGCCTTTAACCTCTTGCATGTTTGAGTCTCAATTAATGCCTTAAATATTTTAAACTTCTCAAAAGCTTCAGTTTTTTCTTTGAGAAAGGCAACCCAAGTAAGTTTGNTGACAACACTAATCCACACTTGTCACTTTATTTCTTCTTCTAAACCTTGACATTTTCAGCAGGGGAATTCAAATCTGGTTCAAAGTTTCTTAATCGACAGTCAATAGATTTATGTCCATAGTTATGACAGATGTAGCATTCAATCTCATTGTTCAATAGGTTAAAATTATTGTTGCAGCATTGTCTACTCATTTACTGTTGATTGTTTCTTGACCTCCTTAGTTGCATGTCCCTAAAATTCATTTGGCAATTTGCAATTTGTGAAGGTTTGTTACTTGGTTGTATCATTCTTCTTTGTGGCAAGTATTTATTCCTTTGAAATCTTAATTGCTCATGTCTAAGTCTTAAGGAAAAATTTACATCTTTGTGACCAAAGTTAGAACAATAGAAGCAATAGCCATAGAAAAGTTCTTTGTACCTGAAAGATAGTTGTCTTCTTTGAGAAAATCGATTTCTTCCATGCTGATGACGTCTTTCAGTAGGGAGCGCATTATTTATTTGTTCTACAGATTTAGTCTTGGAACCTTTTTATTTACTCGTCCAGGGTGGCTAATTGTCTTCCTTTGTCTCTGCAGGTTTGTTGTTGTCATTGGTTGTAGAATTGACAAACTTGATGGGTTCTTCGTTTCTTGGCTTACCACTACTTGATCCCTCTTCATAACCCAAACCAGTTTTCAACTTTGGATTCCTTTGCTGATTCAGAATGGTGGCTAATCCTTCTGAGGCTTTGATACTTGACA
>JZKD02S0281435.1:252362-300105 GCA_000966675.3 Picea glauca | reverse complement strand
TCAGTTATTACAATGCTTAAAAAATTATGCTTATTTTAAACTCTTCAAAAAGTACTCAATGACAATCACAATAATGCAGGGAAACAAGTAATAACACTTTCAACATCAATCACACATATGATATAGACAAAGATAGATATTTCCTGAGGAAGCCCATAGAGGGTAAAAACCTCTTCTTCTTTATATGATTAGTAATCTCTACATTCTTTACATTATCATACATATGAGCACCAACTCACAATAAGGATGCAACCTCTGTTTTGCAAGTTGCTACTTCCTGAGAGCACCAACTCTTTGGTTTCTCTAGCACCAACTAGAAGGAAGCACCAACTCCCTGGTTTCTCTAGAACTCACTAGAAGGAAGCACCCACTCCCTAAGCGTTCCAGCACCAACCAGATGGAAGCACCAACTTCCAATCACACAGACACCAACCTATATAACAAAGAACAACAGTTCTCCCTTGCACCACCTTGCCACCCTGGTTTCTCTGGTTGCAACTAGATGGAAGCTACAACTCCCTTTGTTCAAACACCCACTTGAACCTTTGAGGACAACAGTCCTCCCTAGCACCTCCCTACCACCCTGAAATATAAATCTTTGCTATTATGACTTATTACAGTGATATAAAGTTATTCAATGGATTACCGGTCTCATCACTGTTCTGCTACACTGCACTGCTCTGTCTGCATCAGTGTCTTCTGCACCCTCCTTGTGCCTTCTATTCTTTTTCCTTTTATTCTGTCTACGCCATGTCCCTTCAATGTACCATTCCCCTTCTATGAATTTCTTCTACTGCACTTTGCCTCCTTCTTCACACCTCAATCACACTCAACAACAACCCCCATTTCTTCTTTGTTCAACATTTTTATAGTCTTTGTGCACCTTGTTCATGCAATATCCTTCTTGATCTCGCATCCTCTCCACATTGGGGTGTTTTCTCCACTTCACTCTTCCACAACTATCCCATCTCATGTGTGCCATGTTGTCTATCTCTGTTTTGCATCTCCTTCTCATTGTGAGTGCTCTGCCTGATCATTATGGTAACTCTTCAACTTCTCTGGCGGTTTCACCCACGCATCCATCATCATTGGGTGTTGTCTCGAGATTCCTCAGCTTCTCTATCAGTTGAGACTCTTCGTCTTCTCTGTCATATACGAGTTCATCCTCTGGCATAAACCATCATTTGTTTCTAGCAGTTACACTGTGAAGTGCAATAGTGGCCCTCCGATCTTATTCAAATTCATCTGCACCGTTGAATTGACTTCATTGAATCTTGCATTCATTTCGGAAATCCTATTGTGTGGCATCTCGACTCTCCAAGTCGCGATCTCTGAAAATCCGAAAAGGGAGATTTTCGCTTCAAGCTTTTCTCTACATCTCTTCGACCATGTGACTATGAGAGGTGATCGAGCGCTTATCCATATAGTGATTTCGTGATTTCTCTTTTTGGCACTTCAACGTTCCTGTGGAGATGAGTTCTTGATGCTCCATGTCTCAGTATCTGAAGCTCTGAAATGGAGCTTGGTTGTGCTAGCTACGATCACTTCGGCATTTCNATACAAGGCTTGAAACTTCTCCATCTCTTTCTTAGTTTTTACTACTTCTTGTTCTAAGGCTTCACATCTTCCCTTCTTTTTTGATAACTGTCGTTTCATAATGTCTTCAATTTTCCTTGCCTCTTCTAATTCCACTTTTAGTAGGACAAGGTCTTCATTAGGTTCTTTACTTTCTTTCTCGAACTGTATCATCAATTGCCTTTGATTTCTATTCTTAATTCTTAGTCTGTCAATCTCTTCCAGTGCACTGATCAGTTCTCCTTCCATGTCAACCACAGCTTCTTATTCATTAGCATCACTTCCTATGTTGTTATTATCATAATCCTCTTTGTCCATAAGTATGAAGTCATTTAGTTTATCTTCAATAGAGGAGTCATTGTCTTCATCATCTGAAGGATCATCATCATTGTTTACGCAAAGAATTTTCTTCTTAAAGTTATTCTCTTTAAAGAATTTTTTTTGTTTGTACTTCTCCTCATCATCACATGTATGATCCCTTCCTTTGTGGGGAAATTTATTAGAAAAATGACCTATCCTACCATAGTTGAAGCATTTGAAAGGCATTTTACCTTTATATCTGCATGATCCCTTCTTCAATCTCTTCACAAATTTTGCTTCAATTTCATTAGGCTCAGAATCCTAATTCTTGTCTGCCTTAAATGATGCTTCTTTGGAGGTGGATTTATCTTTAAATATTCTCATTTCATACGTAGTCAATGTTCCTAGAAGTTGATCAAACTCCAAGGTTTTCAGATCATTAAGTTCTTCTATAGCAGAAACCTTCGGGTTGAACCTATCTGGGAGAGATCTCAAAATTTTATGAACTAAAGAAGGTTCCTCAATTTTTTCACCAAGTGCTTTCATTGCATTTACCATTTCTTCTACTCTCAAAAAGTATTTTCCAACAGTTTCATATTCCTTCATCTTCATATGTTCAAATGTATTCTATATGTTTGAAGCTTGGCGTCCTTTACCTTCTTATTACCTTCATAACTGCTAATGAGTTTGTCCCACATTTCTTTGGCAGTTCCTAGCTACATAACTTTTACGAATTTTGCTTCTGTAAGCCCACTCAAGATAGCATTCATAGCCTTAGCGTTGAAGCTAAATTCTAGATTGTCATCCTTATTAGCTAGTACAATTGGCTTTACATAACCAGTATCTACCACATCCCACACATCTACTCCTAAAGCCATTATGTAGGTTCTCATTCTCACTTTCTAGAAGGCAAAATTTGTTCCATTGAATAGAGGGGCCTTATTGGTTGAATTTCCTTCATGGCTTGACATGTTTAAGCTCTAGGATCTACCCTTAGATAAAATGGGCCAGCTCTAATACCAATTGTTGGACAACTGAGAGGGGGGGCGGGGGGTGAATCAGTTATTACCATGCTTAAAAAATTATGCTTATTTTGAACTCTTCAAAAAGTACTCAATGACAATCACAATAATGCAGGGAAACAAGTAATAACACTTTCAACATCAATCACACATATGATATAGACAAAGACAGATATTTCCTGAGGAAGCCCATAGAAGGTAAAAACCTCTTCTTCTTTATATGATTAGTAATCTCTACATTCTTTACATTATCATACATATGAGCACCAACTCACAATAAGGACGCAACCTCTGTTTTGCAAGATGCTACTTCCTGAGAGCACCAACTCTTTGGTTTCTCTAGCACCAACTATAAGGAAGCACCAACTCCCTGGTTTCTCTAGAACTCACTAGAAGGAAGCACCCACTCCCTAAGCATTCCAGCACCAACCAGATGGAAGCACCAACTTCCAATCACACAGACACCAACCTATATAACAAAGAACAACAGTTCTCCCTTGCACCACCTTGGCACCCTGGTTTCTCTGGTTGCAACTAGATGGAAGCTACAACTCCCTTTGTTCAAACACCCACTTGAACCTTTGAGGACAACAATCCTCCCTAGCACCTCCCTACCACCCTTAAATATAAATCTTTGCTATTATGACTTATTACAGTGATATAAAGTTCTTCAATGGATTACCGGTCTCATCACTGTTCTGCTACACTGCACTGCTCTGTCTGCATCAGTGTCTTCTGCACCCTCCTTGTGCCTTCTGTTCTTTTGCCTTTTATTCTCTCTACGCCATGTCCCTTCAATGTACCATTTCCCTTCTATGCATTTCTTCTACTGCACTTTGCCTCCTTCTTCACACCTCAATCACACTCAACAACAACCCCCATTTCTTCTTTGTTCAACATTTTTATAGTCTTTGTGCACCTTGTTCATGCAATATCCTTCTTGATCTCGCATCCTCTCCACATTGGGGTGTTTTCTCCACTTCACTCTTCCACAACTATCCCATCTCATGTGTGCCATGTTGTCTATCTCTGTTTTGCATCTCCTTCTCATTGTGAGTGCTCTGCCTGATCATTATGGTAACTCTTCAACTTCTCTGGCGGTTTCACCCACGCATCCATCATCATTGGGTGTTGTCTCGAGATTCCTCAGCTTCTCTATCAGTTGAGACTCTTCGTCTTCTCTGTCATATACGAGTTCATCCTCTGGCATAAACCATCATTTGTTTCTAGCAGTTACACTGTGAAGTGCAATAGTGGCCCTCCGATCTTATTCAAATTCATCTGCACCGTTGAATTGACTTCATTGAATCTTGCATTCATTTCGGAAATCCTATTGTGTGGCATCTCGACTCTCCAAGTCGCGATCTCTGAAAATCCGAAAAGGGAGATTTTCGCTTCAAGCTTTTCTCTACATCTCTTCGACCATGTGACTATGAGAGGTGATCGAGCGCTTATCCATATAGTGATTTCGTGATTTCTCTTTTTGGCACTTCAACGTTCCTGTGGAGATGAGTTCTTGATGCTCCATGTCTCAGTATCTGAAGCTCTGAAATGGAGCTTGGTTGTGCTAGCTACGATCACTTCGGCATTTCACATTTCAACCTTTCGTGATTCTTGTGATGAAGAGTCTCGTCACTTGACTCTTCCAACTCCTGGTATCCAAAGCTTCGAAATGGAGTCAGATCAACGGTCCACACCCTAGATGATTCAACAGTCCAGATCTCTTTGTGATTTTGCACATCATGATTTCGACATTCTTGACGTGAGAGTTCTTGACAACTCCAACTCCTGGTATCTAAACCTTCGGTATGGAGTCTTTGACATTTCGCGATTTTGCATTTCGTGTCTTCGGGTTTCGTGACTTCGGGACTCTGATAGTTGAGTTCTTAACATCCCCAACTCTCGGTATCCGAAATCGTCCTCCTTCTTCTGGGATTTCGGTGTTTCACATCTCGCGATTCCGGGACTCGTGATGATGAAGAGTCTTGACTCTTCCAACTCCCGATACCCGAAATTGTCCTCCTTCTTCCGGGATTTCGGCATTTTGCAATTCGCAATTCTGGGACTCCTGATGATGAAGAGTCTTGACTCTTCCAACTGCCGATATCCAAAACTCCGATATGGAGTTATTTCCCAGTCTGCGAAACTCTTTGTTTATGTGCCTATTTCGGGATTTTGGGATTCCGAATTTCGCAACTCCAGGACTCCTGTGTTGAAGAGTCTCAACTCTTGACTTCTAAATTTGTTGGTATCTGAAACTCCTAAATGGAGTTTACGCTTTTGATCTTTCCATGCCATTATCCTTGTGTTGTTGATCGTTCTTGCTTGCATGTTTGTCATCAAATGAACAAGCACACTTTTTCACTCCGCATGCACTATTGCACTTTCTCTTCTGAGCAACTTACATTGTCCCTGTTTTTCCATTGCTACATACTCTGATCTTGCCATTAATGACAAACACACTTTCCTGATAAACATGCCAACAATTTTCTATTTCCGGTTAAGGGATTAGGGCTGTTGACTAATCCAAGTCATTGGTTTAGGGTTTTGGATTTCGTTGTCTCCTATATGTATATTGTATTGTAAACAATGTATCAATATGAATGAATATAGAATATGTTGGTTTTCCCGATATGGGTTTCTAGGGGAGAAATATGGAATGTTTGTATTTTCCATTGTATCTTTTATGTTCTTATACTGAAAATATGTTAAATTGCAACAAATATTGTACAAGGCTAAAATCTACATTTGGTATCAAAGATTTGTTGGCTTTAGGGGGATGCCTTTATGGTCAAGGGTTTGGCTTGGGACTGTGATAATCCTTGTTGCAATGGGAGATCTATGGTATTGATTTTTCAGGTGAAAATAAATAGTGATCAATTTGAAAATGAAGATCGAGAAGTTTAATGGGAAAAGTTTTGAGCTGTGGAAGATCAATATGGAATATCTGTTGGTGGATAGAAATCAGTGGATCGTGGTAAATCCAGGTACTTGACCTATAGGAACTTCAGTAAATGACTAGAAAAAGTTGGATAAGAAGGCAAAGAGCACAATCTGACTGTGTTTCTTATATTTAGTATTGTTGAATGTGTCAGAGGAAGCTATAGCCAAGGATTTATGGGATAAGTTGGGGAAGTTGTATCAATCTAAGTCCCTAGTAAATAAACTATTCCTAAGAAAGAAGTTGTATAGCTTGAGGATGAGAGATGAAGACTTGGTGGAAGAGCATTTGAACGCCATCAATACTGTGGTAAGTCAGTTAGTATCTATTGAGATTAAAATTTGAGATGAAGATAAGTGTATCAGTTTACTGTGTTCTTTACCAGATGCATGGGATAGTATGGTTGTGGCCATAGGTAGTAATGAAAATGCCTTGAAGTTTGATACAGTGGTCTCATCCTTGTTGTCGGAGGAGATAAGACAGAATAATATGGAAGGACAGAGCAGAGACGCATTATTTGTAAGAGGATGCTCCCAGGAAAGAAATAGATATAAGTTCTCAAGTGAGAAATCTAAGTCTAAGAGTAGATCTAAATCTACCAGAAATTTTGTAAAGGTATGTTGGAGATGTGGAAAATAAGGGCACTAGAAGAATCAATGTAGATATAAAGTTGAGAAAAATAATGTATCTGAAGAATATCCTTCTACCGAAGAAAAGATTTCCAAGGAATAAGGAGGCGATGCGTACTTGGATTCTTCAAGCACACATGCATATCATGAGGCATGGTTGGTTGACTTAGGTGCATCCTTTCATATGACCCACATGGAGTGGTTCTATGAATATGAAAGGTATGATGGAGGTAATGTTTTCCTAGGTGATGAATCGATAACCAAAATCATAGGTCATGGAAAATTCAAGTTGAGGCTCATAAATGGAAGGATTAGAACACTACCTAGTGTTCTGCACCTCCTAGGATTTGCCATAAATTTGATTTATGTAATCAAAATGGATGATGCAGGGGTAAGAACAATATTTCAAAAGGAAACCTGGAGGATGGTTCGAGGAGAAATGGTGTTGTTGAAGGGAGTTTGGTTTGGAACTCTATATAAGCTGCAATGAAGAACTATTAGTGATGGGTGTAATTCTTCCATTTCTCCTGATATTGGAGTTGAAGAAGAAAGAAATCCTACAGTCTTTGGAGAAAAGGTTATGTTGTGGAATCAAACACTGGGGCATATCAGAGAGAAGGGTCTTCGACTACTACATGGTAAAGGTATGGATGAAGCTATGTCTAAATGCTCTCTGGATTTTGATTTCTGTGAACATTGTGTATATGGGAAGTAGAATCGGGTAAGATTCCCCTTTGGTGCAATGAGGGCAGAAGGAATTTTGCAGCCATTTCACAGTGATGTTTTTGGACCTATGTCGATCCCATCATTGGGAAAATCTGTGTACTATGTCTCATTTATAGATGAATTCTCGAGGAATACTTAGATATATTTCCTCTGGAAGAAATCTGAAGTATTTGATAGGTTTAAAGAGTTTAAGGTTCTTGTTGAGAATCAAATAGAGAAAAAAATTAAGGTGTTGAGGACAAACAATGGCAGAGAGTTCCGCGGGAATGAGTTTGAAGAGTTCTATAATAAGTGAGGTATATAAATGTAGAAGACTACTTCATATACACCTCAGCAGAATGGAGTTGCAGAAAGGATGAACATGACGATGATGGAAAAAAGCAAGGTGCATGCTCAGTGGTGTCGGGTTAGGGAAAGAATTTTGGGCAGAGGCGGTGGGTACTACATGTTATCTAGTCAACAGATCACCCTCATCAGTGTTGGATGAAAACACTCCACAAGAGGTATGGACTGGTAAGAAACCTTCTCTCACACATCTCAATGTATTTGGATGTGATGCATATGTTCATGTTCCAAAGGAAAATAGGAGTAAGTTAGATAAGAACGATGAAAAGTATATCTTTATTGGATATAAAGATGGTCTCAAAGGTTATAAGATTTGGAACCCAGAAACTAATGGTTATAAGATAAGGTAGTGTATATCCGAGATGTGGTATTTAGAGAAATGAAGGATGTTTTTAAACATGAAGTCCTACCAAGTAAGGAAGAACCAGAGAAAATAGAGTTTGATTTNATTTCAAACAAAGACTTGATTGGACATTCAGGATGGCTGGATATGAGGGCAAGAGACAAACTGTAGAGGGGCCGAATCAGGCTTGGTAAAAAATTCCCTTGGACAATAGCACGAAAAATGATGAGACTCAGACAACATGGAGTTAACATAAGTTTACAAGGCAGGGGTCAACACAAACTCTCCATATGTTTGGAAGAATAACCAAATGAAGGAGGACACAAATCTATGTAGCGAGAACAACTTCCTAAGGTCGTATTAAATCCCATAGTTTGACGAACAAACAGAGATATGTTCTTTATCCAAGGGCGACTCATTATGTTGCCAATACAAAGAAAATACTTTTCCCTTCCTCTTTTTGGGGTATATTTCATTTTTTTTGTCTTTTTCAATAATGTTGGAAAGCTTGAAAAAGAATAAAAGAATTCTACATTACAAAGGAGGAATGTGTGTTTCAAACATACAAGTTCGAGGTGCAAGGACAAGACTGATGTTCAAAGTAAGGACACTTAGGAAAAATCCCTCCTGGGGCCAAAGGTGTCAGGATGCAAAGGCAAAGTGCTACCGGGCTTATGTATAAGGCATGCTTCAAATGGTTTAGTTGAGAGAAACATGGAGCTGGCATTAGAACAGAGACGTAGGTATGCAAATGTGATTAATAAGACACACAATGGTAATGTCCTTTGATGTAAGTTTAACGAGCCCAGAGAAGGTAAGCTCGATGGTTTTTCATATTTAGAGAGTCTGAAAAACATAAAAGGAGACTCCACTGGGGTACCTTTTTTGAAGGTAGTCTAGTTGGTTCAAAAAAGGGGTAAATTAGCACCGAAAAGACGTCTATTCAAAACCATTTTAATGACTGTGATAAAGACAAGATCACTCAGCCATTTTTTCATTTTTAAGGAGTTTGAAAAAAGATTAACTATGGACTTCGTCAAGAATGTTCTTCTAGACCATTTTAATGAGTGTGAAAGAATAAGGTCACTCGACGATCTTTTCAATTTTAGGGAGTCTGAAAAGAGCTTAACTATGGACTCCGTGGGGGTTCCTTTTTCGTACATTTAGTCCCTTAGGCCCCAAAAAGGGTTAAAATGATACCTGGGGGTACTCTTCTAGAGAACTGGAGTTCCTTAGAGTATACCTTTGTTCATACAGTTGACCGTCTGGACCAAAAAAGGGGTAAACTACCACCGGACGATCGTGACTTCAAATTTCAGTTTAACGAGCGTGAAAGGCCACAATATCACTCAGCAATCTTTTCATGTTTAGAGGGTCTGAAAAGGGCTTAAAATAAGACCTGTAGCAACTACGAATCATGTTTGAAACTGGTTCAGGTAGAGCCCGCTGTGAGGCTCGGACCTAGAGTCTCTTTGATAGTCAACTTGGAAAGTCTCCCAAAAGGGAAGAAAACATAAACCATGGTGTAAGTCCTCCCGCGATATAGAAACCGCAGTCATGGCTTCAAGGATAGCCTCATCTGAAGGCAATTCAAAATCCGATAAATCACGCAAATGAGGGTTGACAGTCCTAAAGGGTGAAGTAAAATGACCATACTCCATATCATGATGGAAGTTCTATCCAAGACTGGCAGAGTCTATCAGTAAAGAATCATGAGCATGGGGGATTGAATATCTACAAACAACGATATCAGACTTAGAAGGATACTCAAGCCCACTTGGACCAAGAGAGGGAAGCAAGACTTCCCATGCCCCCATTGGATAAACCAATGGATCAATTGTTGAGACTAAGTCTCAAGAGGGAACACATGATTGCACTAGTTCCTGCTCAAAAGAAATTGAACACCGAGGATAAGACACCACATAATTAACCCCTGGTGGGGTAGAGTCTACACGAATGCTAGGAACATATAAAGGGGTATTCTGAAATAATGCCAAATTAGGATGGTGATTATCAGATGCCAGCTGGTCGATAGTGACAATGCTTCCATTGTGAGGGAAGTGCATCACTTGGAAGAGTGTAGATACCACAACGTTCATAGCATATACATAATCATGCTCGAGAAGCATATTGAAATCTAACGGGCCTTGCACCACTATAACATCGACACAGACAATCTTCCCACCTAACGAGATAGGAAACTGAGGAAGAATCCCCAAATATTCACTAGGACATATGTCAAAAGACAACAACTCATGTGAAGTAGACACAAGCTTGGGAGAACCCAAGACTTTCCAAACCTAGGAGGATAAAATACTTGCAGAGGCTCCTTCATCCACAATACATCGATAAATGTTTATTGAATTAACTTCAACCCTTATTTGAAAAGGTACGGTAGAAGGAAGATGAGGCTCAACAAGGTCATTCCAATCAAAGGAAACCATCTTAGGGCTTGGAGGGGGTGTTCTTGGAATGAGCGGAATGCCCCCTTGTTCTGAAAGTATTGAACCGAAAATGCTAAAAACATAGTCGGTAGACACGTCACTCCCCAAAAGAAGAGTGGGATCATCTGATGACTGCATNTTGTCGACTGGAAGAAATCCCAATGGAAGAAAATGGGTATTCAAAAAGAAGCTGAATGCATAAGGAAAAGTGGAGAAATACAAATCTTGGTTGGTAGAAAAAGGTTATTCCCAGGTTGAGGGAATTGATTTTGGTGAGATAATTTCTCATGTTTCCAAGTTAACTTCTATAAGATTTTTGTTATTTGTTGCTATTGCATTTGATTTTGAAGTAGAACAGATGGATGTGAAGACAACATTCCTACATGGGGATCTGGAAGAAGAAATCTATATGAAGTAGCCAAAAGGATTTGTTATGAAGGGAAAGAAGGAGATGGTATGTAAGATGAAAAAGTCCCTAGTTGGTTTAAAACAATCACCAAGGATGTGGTATCAAAAATTTGATACTTATATGCTGGGACTTAGCTTCAAAAGAAGCAAAGAGGATCATTATGTGTATTTTAAATTAATTGGTGATCATTTGATTTTTTTGGTCTTGTATGTGGATGACATGTTGCTGATAGGAAACAACAAGGAGATTATCCAGGATGTGAAGACTCAGGTGTCTTCTAAATTTGACATGAATGATCTCGGTGCTTCAAATTTCATTTTGGGCATGGAAATTAAAAGAGATCGGAAAAACAGGAAACTCTGGTTAAATCAGAGAAAATATGTCGAGACAATATTGCATGTGCAGGAATGTAAATCAATCAAGGTTCCTATTCATGTTGGTGTAAAGTTATCTGCGGATCAGTGTCCCAAGACACAGGAAGAGGAGGAGGACATGTCTCATGTTCCATATGTGAGTGCATTTGACAATTTGATGTATGCAATGATCTGTACTAGACCTGGCATTGCACATGCAGTGGGAGTTTTGAGAAGGTATATGTCAAAACTAGGGAAGGAGCATTGGACAATAGTAAAAAGGGTTTTCAGGTATTTTCATGGCACTGCTAGCTATGGATCGTGCCACCACGGAATATTGGGATTGGACAGAGTGTTGGATATACATGGCTTTATGGATTTAGACTGAGATGGATATCTATAAGTGGGTATGTGTTTAACCTCCTTGGAGGAGCAATAAGTTGGATGAGAAAAAGACAGGCTGTAGTGGAACTTTCAACTACAAAAGTTGAATACATGGCATCCACTCATGCAAGTAAGGAAACAATATGGTTACAAATATTTTCTTCATGTATTGGTTTGTCACATCAAGCTGTAAGGACATATTGTGACAGTTATAGTGAAATTTTTCTATAGAAGAACTCAGCTTATCATTCAAAGACAAAGCATATTGATATTCAATATCACTTTGTGAGAGACATGTTTGAAGAAAATAAAGTGTTGTTGATCAAGGTGGACACTTTGAAGAATGTTGCAGATTCATTAACAAAATCTGTGAGCACTTAGAAGTTCTCTTGGTGTAGAGGATCCATGGGCATTGCTCCCCTGGATTGTTGACTATGTAACCCTGTAACCCCTTGTATAAAAAGAAAACAACAAGTTGGAGAATGTTGGGTATGTGTTATATTCTTTACATGAGTAGTAGTGTCTTCATTGCACATGGGGGGTTTGAGGGGGGGGGATTCCCTCACACAGGGGTTCAAGGGTAGCGCCCCTGATAAAAAAATTTCCTCAAGAAACGTGTCACATTTTTGCCTCATTTTCCGTGTTGCCTCGATTTTCATGTCCATTGTTGGGCGGTTTTTCAGCACATGGATTTTTCTGATGGTTTTCTATTTTCGGTTAAGGAATTAGGGTTGTTGACTAATCCAAGTCATTGGGTTAGGGTTTTGGATGCTATTGGCTCCTATATATATTGTATTGTAAACAATGTATCAATATGAATGAATATAGAATATGTTGGTTTTCCCAGTTTGGGTTTCTAGGTGATCCGTCAGGATTTTTCAAATGACTATGGTTGAGTTTAATTAGCATGCATTAATTGACCATTGGGAAACTTAATGAAAGAGCAGGAAAAGAAAATGAATTACACAACCATTAACATAATTTCAAATCTGAAATGCAACGAAAAGCAGCAAACCATAATGCACAAGTTTGATAACGGAGTTTGGCAACTTTGCCTACATCTCCGGGCCTTTTCTCTGTGAGGGAGGCTTCTTGATTTCTTTTCGAAAGCTTATTAGTACATATTTACAATTGCTTATTGGATCCTAGACTGATATGGTCTTGTTCGCCATGATCTCTAGAATCTTTCACAACTTACGGCACCTGAAACGGATGTACCGAACTCTCAGAAATCGTCCGACGGCATCTCTACCTCAACAACTCCTCTGCCTCAATCTGGCTTAGACCTGGCTTTGCCTCAGCATCTCTGCTCTCCAAAACCGTCCAAAAGCTTTCAAAATATGACCAAATGGCCTCAACATAGCCTTGTTTAAGTAGTTGGGAAAGTTGGTTTCAATCTCCAACTTCCTCCCAAGAATTAGGCTCTAAAAAAGCCCAATAACCCTTAAAAAAGGATTAATTACATTAAAATTACCAAGAAGTGGTTAGAAACCCACTTTTTATAACTATATTATAGTTGTATAATGGGCTAAGCCCCCTCCGTTGGGCGTGCGCACCTTTATACATATTGGGCATGGTCACATTGGCATCCCATATGCCCACGGCTTAACGAAACTTACAACCGCCCAAGCACCTGTTTAATAAAGTGGTCACATGCGTGCAATACAATAAACCGCGCACCAACCAATTTAAAACAAGGGTCATATTAAGTAACACGCGACCAAGGGCTGGGGCTAGGCCCCGGCCCGGTCGCGGCCCAACCATAACAGAATTCGAATTTAAATACATATCGCAATGCACATATAACAAGGAATAAATCATGGCGTAACGGTTGGACGGACTATGTTAAATCGTTGCCGGTGTGGAGAGGTCCGAGGTTCGAATCCCCCACGCCCAAAATATTTTTGATATAGCTTTCATTGGCTAAACCTGGGGTGCCACGTGGCAGCCTGTGATTGGGCCACATGGCACCATAACAACCAATCAAACCTTGACACGTGTCGGCTTCTGATTAGTCCACGTCATCTGCCACGTCAACTCTGTCGTACACCACGTCATCTGCCATGTCATCTCTGCCGTACGCCACATCATCTTCCTGGTCATTTTTCCACATCATCCTCCGTACGATGCTGATGTCATCCCATGCCATGTGTCACCCTTCCAGTGGTGACACATGTCACATCGGGATTGGTCCAACCGTACGTTCAAAACACCAAATCTGCCTGACACGTGTCACTGCCTGAAGCTGCCACATGTCCTGTACGGAATCTTCCACATCACTGTACGAAACCTGCCACATGCCACTGTACGTATGTGCCATGTCACTGTACGAACATGACACGTGTCACTATACGGACTACCCAGTCAGCATCTTTTTTTGCCTGTTTGACTTTTCGGACATAATGCGATATCTTCTTCATACGGACTCCGTTTGACATAAAAATTATACCACTGAAATCAGGAAGAAGAGCCGGACGCAATGGTGTTGGTTTCGTCGGATTCTGAGCACTTTCATTTTTGAGCATTTTTCATGCCCTGACAGCCTGCTGAATCCGATTTCGGATCACTAGGGGAAAAATCTATGTGTAATGTTTGTATTTTCCATTGTATATTTTTTGTTCTTATACTAAAAATTAGTTTGCAGTAAATATTGTACAAGGCTAACATATACAGAACCCTCTAATTATTCACAATCCTACAAAAAAGAAGCAAATTGACACTCCAATGACAACCCATGAAATTCCAATATGCCCACACTCTGTTGCAAGAAAATGGAGAAATTGAGACTCCTTAGAGATCCTATAAAATTTCACTAAGTCTACAGGGCTTCTCTAAGATACCACGATTTTGCATAGAGAGAAATCATCTCATGGTATATCCTATGTTCTCTTAGGAAGTTTGTTTCCCCTCCAAACGATAAGTAAACCCCAAAAAGGAGATGTTGACCTGTCTCTATGATTGTCCATACCCACGCTTCCTTCCCACAACAAATCAGTCCTCACTGAAATACTCCACGACCTCCAAAGTCCCCTAATACAGAACTTGTCTTCTCCCACAAAATTTATTCTTCCCACTCACTAGAACTCTCCCCTCACACATGAATTTGGATCTATACAAAGGAACTTGATTCCTTTTAGCATGGAATCAACTATCACAAGGAAATCTATGCAACATGAAATCGATCCTTGAGAAATGAAGATAATACTCATAGGATGGAAAGAACACCGACTTTGATACCACTGTAATATCGACCAATAGGAATATTCTAGAGTTGATGTCCAATGTAGTTATAGTTATACACTTTTTCTAAATACATGTGTTACTAAGATGATTGAGGAATTTCTACAAACATTTTGCACATAACTCATAAATAGACATTTTGACAAACATGTTGCATTCAATATAAATACACCAAAAAATAGCAGAGGTAATATGGCACTTTATTAATAATGGAATCTTGATCACACAATACAAAGTCTAGGGTTGTTGTAGCAGCTGTGATAAATAAAAAAAACATACAAAAATGAAAACCAAAACCAGATGTAGTGCCATGATCTCCTCTAGAAGATGGTTCCTTCTCCAATCTACAGAAGGGTTAGATAAAAAACTCAAACCCTCTCCAAGATGATTCATGTTGGATAGGCATTTTGAAAATAGTATTCATGAAAATCCTAAGTAAGGAAGATGTGTGCAACAACAAAAGAAGAAGAAGGTAGGACTAGGGAGCACGCAACTGAGGAATAAACATGAGGAACAAAACACAGGAATAAAGTAGAGAATAAAGCAAGAAAATAAAGTGGACGAAAAGGAAGGATGACAACTTGATGTGATAAAGATAGAAAGACACGCAAAATTAGGAAAAGCAATCCCAATTAGCAAGTTAACTTGAATTTTCATGAATAGTAATAGGGTTTTTGGGTAAGCAAAGTAGGGATTTGATCCCTAGAATTCATGTAAAAATATGTAATGGGTTGGGAGAAAAGGGGTTCCAATGAGCTGAGAGTTCTGTTCGAAAGGAGAGTGATGAAATAGGTCAAGAAGAGAAGAGTCTATGTATGAATGTTAAGGAGATGTTGCAGAGAGAGAGAGAGAGAGAGAGAGTCTTGCACTACAGAGCGGTTAGGCTAGATGAAGGAAAATCTAACATGATGTATCTGTTGACGATAAAAATCGCAACGAGGAATTCCGCGCACAAAATATTGCTAAAGCCTATTATTTAAACTATGATAATAAGATATAATACTAGTAGGTGGGATCCCCTTGTAGATTGGAGGCTCAAATATAGTCATATCACACATTTTATGTTGCTTACAGGGTCTTATATGGTTGTTGATATAGTCTTGGCTTCATTTTTTTTGGCATAACAACAAGTGGATGATGCATTTTATGGATGTTCTGTTATTCGAAGCTTAATTTTATGTTATGATTGGCATCTATATTAGAGTTGTTACATTTGATTATTCCACCATGATTATTTCTTGGCTACACCTGCACAAGACATATTGTTGTGAGTGGGAAATCCTTCTACGAACTAGCACTTAGGGTTTTATATTGCATGCAGAAAAGAACTAAAGATTCCTAGTTTCTACCATCATCCCAGACCTAATCCCCATTATTCTTAAGCAAATATGTAGTTAAGAAGATCAAGTGAGCATACCTTATTTCGAGCATTTGATATCAATCCTTCTTCACGCTTGGTCACTCTTTGACTGCAACTCTCCTCCCAAGGCTAACCTGCATTCACACAAGACAAACAAAGAACTCGACATGCATTTGATCTACAGATTAATGGGTTAGATATTTAATCAACATGTACACAATAAACAATGAAAACATCATATGGTGGGACGGGAAAAGTACTTCTTTATTATTAACTTCACTAAATAAACTTACAATGATGAAACCGACCACTGCTCCACAAACCTAGTCCTAGGCTCCTCTTTAAATCTCCTCCAACTTCTTTACTCTATAATTCTCTTTGCACAAGGATGGCTAAAGGTTGGTACAAGGGGAATGCTCAATTGGGTATAGTCTCTTTACTATAATTTTACATCTTTCAAATGGGTCCCCTAACCCTTATTTTATAGGCTAGAAGAAGCTAGGTATTTGGTTGAATGTCCGACCATGCATGGCCAAAAGGTTTAGTTAACTTACCCAAAGTTGTGTGTTCCATCAACAACTTTCCTTTTTTTGTTCTTTTGTAGGTACACATGGGCTGTCTTGGGTCAGCTAGCATGTACATGCATTCAGTAATGTAGCAGGGCACGTGGGCCTTTATAAAAGGGGTTTTTAAGAAGAGTTGTTCAACAGTGTTTTGGCAAAGAAGGAATTTGAGATGGCCTGATGCCAGGTAAGAATATCTAGTGAAAATTAGGGTTATAACATATTCCCCCTAATGTGTGAGGTCAAAAGAGCATTTGATGGCCGAAATACATTAACAATATTCACCGATGTGCCGAACAAGTGAGCCCAGGGACTAGAAATTGGGAGGTGTCATCTGCAAAATAATAATTGTCTCACCGAGGCGGGCATACCCATGCTTGGGATACAATAAAATCATGGCTACCAATCAAATACACTGTAGATCCATGTCATATAACTATATAAAGTGTAGCCACGAGCAATACACAATGGAGCTATATCTCGAAATCAAAAAGATATACATGTAGAGTATCCATCTTCTAGAAGCTGATAAGGCCTAATGGCTGGAGATGAGGTCTTCAGAGATCAAGAAACAACCTCAAAATCTTCAAAACTTGGGTAGGAGTGTAATATGAGTGTACAACTTCACTACCCAGAGGTCTTCAATGGATCTTCGGTCATGGACTAGAGAATCTTGATGATTAGACTGAAGGCTTCATTGATTTCAAACAAAGACTTGATTGGACATTCAGGATGGCCGGATATGAGGGCAAGAGACAAACTGTAGAGGGGCCGAATCAGGCTTGGTAAAAAATTCCCTTGGACAATAGCACGAAAAATGATGAGACTCAGACAACATGGCGTTAACATAAGTTTACAAGGCAGGGGTCAATACAAACTCTCCATATGTTTGGAAGAATAACCAAATGAAGGAGGACACAACTCTATGTAGCGAGAACAACTTCCTAAGGTCGTATTAAATCCCATAGTTTGACGAACAAATAGAGATATGTTCTTTATCCAAGGGCGACTCATTATGTTGCCAATACAAAGAAAATACTTTTCCCTTCCTCTTTTTGGGGTATATTTGATTTTTTTTGTCTTTTTCAATAATGTTGGAAAGCTTGAAAAAGAATAAAAGAATTCTACATTACAAAGGAGGAATGTGTGTTTCAAACATACAAGTTCGAGGTGCAAGGACAAGACTGATGTTCAAAGTAAGGACACTTAGGAAAAATCCCTCCTGGGGCCAAAGGTGTCAGGATGCAAAGGCAAAGTGCTACCGGGCTTATGTATAAGGCATGCTTCATATGGTTTAGTTGAGAGAAACATGGAGCTGGCATTAGACCAGAGATGTAGGTATGCAAATGTGATTAATAAGACACACAATGGTAATGTACTTTGATGTAAGTTTAACGAGCCCAGAGAAGGTAAGCTCAATGGTTTTTCATATTTAGAGAGTATAAAAAACATAAAAGGAGACTCCACTGGGGTACCTTTTTTGAAGGTAGTCTAGTTGGTTCAAAAAAGGGGTAAATTAGCACCGAAAAGACGTCTATTCAAAACCATTTTAATGATTGTGATAAAGACAAGATCACTCAACCATTTTTTCATTTTTAAGGAGTTTGAAAAAAGATTAACTATGGACTTCGTCAAGAATGTTCTTCTGGACCATTTTAATGAGTGTGAAAGAATAAGGTCACTCGACGATCTTTTCAATTTTAGGGAGTCTGAAAAGAGCTTAACTATGGACTCCGTGGGGGTTCCTTTTTTGTACATTTAGTCCCTTAGGCCCGAAAAAGGGTTAAAATGATACCTGGGGGTACTCTTCTAGAGAACTGGAGTTCCTTAGAGTATACCTTTGTTCGTACAGTAGACCGTCTGGACCAAAAAAGGGGTAAACTACCACCGGACGATCGTGACTTCAAATTTCAGTTTAACGAGCGTGAAAGGCCACAATATCACTCAACAATCTTTTCATGTTTAGAGGGTCTGAAAAGGGATTAAAATAAGACTCGTAGAAACTACGAATCATGTTTGAAACTGGTTCAGGTAGAGCCCGCTGCGAGTCTCGGACCAAGAGTCTCTTTGATAGTCAACTTGGAAAGTCTCCCAAAAGGGAAGAAAACATAAACCATGGTGTAAGTCCTCCCGCGATATAGAAACCGCAGTCATGGCTTCAAGGATAGCCTCATCTGAAGGCAATTCAAAATCCGATAAATCACGCAAATGAGGGTTGACAGTCCTAAAGGGTGAAGTAAAATGACCATACTCCATATCATGATGGAAGTTCTATCCAAGACTGGCAGAGTCTATCAGTAAAGAATCATGAGCATGGGGGATTGAATATCTACAAACAACGATATCAGACTTAGAAGGATACTCAAGCCCACTTGGACCAAGAGAGGGAAGCAAGACTTCCCATGCCCCCATTGGATAAACCAATGGATCAATTGTTGAGACTAAGTCTCAAGAGGGAACACATGATTGCACTAGTTCCTGCTCAAAAGAAATTGAACACCGAGGATAAGACACCACATAATTAACCCCTGGTGGGGTAGAGTCTACACGAATGCTAGGAACATATAAAGGGGTATTCTGAAATAATGCCAAATTAGGATGGTGATTATCAGATGCCAGCTGGTCGATAGTGACAATGCTTCCATTGTGAGGGAAGTGCATCACTTGGAAGAGTGTAGATACCACAACGTTCATAGCATATACATAATCATGCTCGAGAAGCATATTGAAATCTAACGGGCCTTGCACCACTATAACATCGACACAGACAATCTTCCCACCTAACGAGATAGGAAACTGAGGAAGAATCCCCAAATATTCACTAGGACATATGTCAAAAGACAACAACTCATGTGAAGTAGACACAAGCTTGGGAGAACCCAAGACTTTCCAAACCTAGGAGGATAAAATACTTGCAGAGGCTCCTTCATCCACAATACATCGATAAATGTTTATTGAATTAACTTCAACCCTTATTTGAAAAGGTACGGTAGAAGGAAGATGAGGCTCAACAAGGTCATTCCAATCAAAGGAAACCATCTTAGGGCTTGGAGGGGGTGTTCTTGGAATGAGCGGAATGCCCCCTTGTTCTGAAAGTATTGAACCGAAAATGCTAAAAACATAGTCGGTAGACACGTCACTCCCCAAAAGAAGAGTGGGATCATCTGATGACTGCATYKKCATGAACACTTTCGCAACCAATGGCTGAATAGGCTATGGGACTACATGGTCTAAAGGCACCTCACCCCACAAAAGAGGAGTGGGATCATTCAATGACTACATCGGCATGACCACTTTTGCAACCAATGGATGAATAGGCTGCGAGACTACATGGTCTAAAGGCACCTCACCCCCCAAAAGAGGAGTGGGATTAGTCGATGACTACATCAGTATGACCACTGTCTCAACCAATGGTTGAATAGGTTGAGAGACTACATGGTCTAAAGGCACCTCACCCCTCAAAAGAGGAGTGGGATCAGTCGATGACTGCATCGGCATGACCACTTTCTCAACCAAGGGCTGCATAGGCTGAGAGACTACATGGTCTAAAGGAACCTCACCCCTCAAAAGAGGAGTGGGATCAACTGATGACTACATCAACGTGACCACTTTCTCAGCCAATGGTTAAATAAACTGCGAGGAAACCTCAAAAGACTCAAAATTAGAAGATCTTGCAGACAGGGACCACAATCTTTGTACCTCTGGAATGCCAGGGCACAAATGAGTAAGGTGATCTCCCTTGCAAAGATTACAAGGGAACTTAGGCTTACATCCTATCCATCTAGGTTTCTCAACATAATTAATTCCCCCAACATGACTAGCAGTGGTTGGTTGCACATCTCCAACATGACTTGTAGAGGTTAGTGATGGGTCGATAACATGACTTGCAGAGGCTACAAACCTATTACTAGTATGACTAGCAGTGACTGGACATTTTCCCCCAGCATGACTTGCAGAGGGTGAGTGTGTGCCCTCATCATAACTTGCAGAGGTTGGGTGTTGGTCTTTAACATGACTTGTAGAGGTTGTCGACCTATCTCTAACATGACTCACAAAGGTTGGTGATTTCTTTTTCCTTTTCTTCCTCTTTATATTTCGTTTAGACTTTTGGTTACTAGTAACTATACTTTCACTAGAGGCAGGAGAAGGAGGAGGAGAAGACTTTGTTGATGAAGAAACATCAACAGGGTGCCCATGAATTAAGGTGCTTAACTGAGAATCATCAAGAGCATTTGAGACATTTGGAATGGTACCCAACCAAACCGGTAGTCCCACATTCAGCCCAGGAATGTACAAAGTGGCCATCAAAGGGATGCCAAAATTTTCGAAGAAGGGAAAAGCACAAGAATCCCCTTGTGAAGGGTCTCCTTGGTTGGTATCACTGGGAACTTTATCCATGAATATCCTATGCATAGGTTCTCCCCTTGCGGGATCATTCAAGTCCGTAAAAGTCTCACGCACTGACTCTGGCAAACCAGTGGTATCAAAACAATGCCTATAAAGAGGCGGTTCCATGTTTATAAGTGGAAGACTGAAAAAGTCCTCACGACCAGCAGAGTGGGAGGCCTACCACCCTAGTTCAAAGACCCAAAACCATGACTGACTAACTCACTATGGAAAATTGGGGAGCACAAAGAACACACTAGAAAAACTCCTAAAGGAAAATCAAGCAAACGACTAACTAGTTGGAAGAATAGTTACAACAACCAACACTAGAGAAACTTACCAGTGCAAGTGAAACTTGAAAATGGAAGCACCCTTTGGGTATACTCTGCAAAGCGTGGCCCGATGTCTATCCTAGGTATCGCGGTATACCCGCATAGTCACCTGTGTATGTCACTAGAAAGATAGGCAACTAGGTTGTCAGCACATGAACAATCACCAGGCGGGNAGAGTCTCTTTGATAGTCAACTTGGAAAGTCTCCCAAAAGGGAAGAAAACATAAACCATGGTGTAAGTCCTCCCGCGATATAGAAACCGCAGTCATGGCTTCAAGGATAGCCTCATCTGAAGGCAATTCAAAATCCGATAAATCACGCAAATGAGGGTTGACAGTCCTAAAGGGTGAAGTAAAATGACCATACTCCATATCATGATGGAAGTTCTATCCAAGACTGGCAGAGTCTATCAGTAAAGAATCATGAGCATGGGGGATTGAATATCTACAAACAACGATATCAGACTTAGAAGGATACTCAAGCCCACTTGGACCAAGAGAGGGAAGCAAGACTTCCCATGCCCCCATTGGATAAACCAATGGATCAATTGTTGAGACTAAGTCTCAAGAGGGAACACATGATTGCACTAGTTCCTGCTCAAAAGAAATTGAACACCGAGGATAAGACACCACATAATTAACCCCTGGTGGGGTAGAGTCTACACGAATGCTAGGAACATATAAAGGGGTATTCTGAAATAATGCCAAATTAGGATGGTGATTATCAGATGCCAGCTGGTCGATAGTGACAATGCTTCCATTGTGAGGGAAGTGCATCACTTGGAAGAGTGTAGATACCACAACGTTCATAGCATATACATAATCATGCTCGAGAAGCATATTGAAATCTAACGGGCCTTGCACCACTATAACATCGACACAGACAATCTTCCCACCTAACGAGATAGGAAACTGAGGAAGAATCCCCAAATATTCACTAGGACATATGTCAAAAGACAACAACTCATGTGAAGTAGACACAAGCTTGGGAGAACCCAAGACTTTCCAAACCTAGGAGGATAAAATACTTGCAGAGGCTCCTTCATCCACAATACATCGATAAATGTTTATTGAATTAACTTCAACCCTTATTTGAAAAGGTACGGTAGAAGGAAGATGAGGCTCAACAAGGTCATTCCAATCAAAGGAAACCATCTTAGGGCTTGGAGGGGGTGTTCTTGGAATGAGCGGAATGCCCCCTTGTTCTGAAAGTATTGAACCGAAAATGCTAAAAACATAGTCGGTAGACACGTCACTCCCCAAAAGAAGAGTGGGATCATCTGATGACTGCATTTTCATGAACACTTTCGCAACCAATGGCTGAATAGGCTATGGGACTACATGGTCTAAAGGCACCTCACCCCACAAAAGAGGAGTGGGATCATTCAATGACTACATCAGCATGACCACTTTTGCAACCAATGGATGAATAGGCTGCGAGACTACATGTTCTAAAGGCACCTCACCCCCCAAAAGAGGAGTGGGATTAGTCGATGACTACATCAGTATGACCACTGTCTCAGCCAATGGTTGAATAGGTTGAGAGACTACATGGTCTAAAGGCACCTCACCCCTCAAAAGAGGAGTGGGATCAGTCGATGACTGCATCGACATGACCACTTTCTCAACCAAGGGCTACATAGGCTAAGAGACTACATGGTCTAAAGGAACCTCACCCCTCAAAAGAGGAGTGGGATCAACTGATGACTACATCAATGTGACCACTTTCTCAGCCAATGGTTAAATAAACTGCGAGGAAACCTCAAAAGACTCAAAATTAGAAGATCTTGCAGACAGGGACCACAATCTTTGTACCTCTGGAATTCCAGGGCACAAATGAGTAAGGTGATCTCCCTTGCAAAGATTACAAGGGAACTTAGGCTTACATCCTATCCATGTAGGTTTCTCAAAATAATTAATTCCCCCAACATGACTAGAAGTGGTTGGTTGCACATCTCCAACATGACTTGTAGAGGTTAGTGATGGGTCGATAACATGACTTGCAGAGGCTACAAACCTATTACTAGTATGAATAGCAGTGACTGGACTTTTTCCCCCAGCATGACTTGCAGAGGGTGAGTGTGTGCCCTCATCATAACTTGCAGAGGTTGGGTGTTGGTCTTTAACATGACTTGTAGAGGTTGTCGACCTATCTCTAACATGACTCACAAAGGTTGGTGATTTCTTCTTCCTTTTCTTCCTCTTTCTATTTCGTTTAGACTTTTGGTTACTAGTAACTATACTTTCACTAGAGGCAGGAGAAGGAGGAGGAGAAGACTTTGTTGATGAAGAAACATCAACAGGGTGCCCATGACTTAAGGTGCTTAACTGAGAAGCATCAAGAGCATTCGAGACATTTGGAATGGTACCCAACCAAACCGGTAGTCCCACATTCAACCCAGGAATGTACAAAGTGGCCATCAAAGGGATGCCAAAATTTTCAAAGAAGGGAAAAGCACAAGAATCCCCTTGTGAAGGGTCTCCTTGGTTGGTATCGCTGGGAAATTTATCCATGAAGATCCTATGCATAGGTTCTCCCCTTGCGGGATCATTCAAGTCCATAAAAGTCTCACGCACTGACTCTGGCAAACCAGTGGTATCAAAACAATGCCTATAAAGAGGCGGCTCCACGTTTATAAGTGGAAGACTGAAAAAGTCCTCACGACCAGCAGAGTGGGAGGCCTACCACCCTAGTTCAAAGACCCAAAACCATGACTGACTAACTCACTATGGAAAACTGGGGAGCACAAAGAACACACTAGAAAAACTCCTAAAGGAAAATCAAGCAAACGACTAACTAGTTGGAAGAATAGTTACAACGACCAACACTAGAGAAACTTACCAGTGCAAGTGAAACTTGAAAATGGAAGAACCCTTTGGGTATACTCTGCAAAGCGTGTCCCGATGTCTATCCTAGGTATCGTGGTATACCCGCATAGTCACCTGTGTATGTCACTAGAAAGATAGGCAACTAGGTTGTCAGCACATGAACAATCACCAGGCGGGTACAGTCGACAGTCGGGTAGACCACAATGAGTAGGGTATCAAGCCCGAAACCTGCCAAGGGTATCGAAAGGAAGTGGTCCAGAAGACAACTGAGGACCTTGAACGGATTTGAGACCCACGAAGCTCCATGGAAAATGCAATTGATGAAATCCCAAGACAATCCCTCTATATGTGTTCTCCACTATGATTGGTCCAGCTTTGGAGGGGTTATCTCCGCTACCTTTTTGCACGCGAACTCATGTTTATCCCTTGTGTTAGAGGGGGATCCTAGATAAATTTCATGATACTGGACTTCCACACTCCTTAGCATAGACTCATATGTTTTTTTTATAGCCTTGAAGAGTTTCCTCTCCAACCTAAATCAAGGCTCTAGCCTAATCTAGTTGATGGACCCTACAAACATAAAGTCTAGTAATTTTTAATTAGCGTTCTTTTTACTGGATTGATTTACTCAAAAGGGTATGGTAGTGCAACTGATGGTGTTAAGACTCTTTTGCAAAATGATGAAACTTATATGAACACTGGCAAAGAATGATTATATTTTTTATTTTATTTTTTTTGAAATTCTTTTAAAATTAGAAGAAAACATAATGCTATGCTAATTTCTTTTTCTTTTTCAAATAACAATGCAAAGAAAATGCCAGGAAAGAAAGAGATCTAACAAAATAATTTTTTTTTTTTTATATTTTCTTCCAATCACAGCAGAAATAACAAAATATTCTAAAAGAACCTGATGAATTCATGATTCATGGCCCCTGTCGGCCACGAGGGGGATTTTTTTTTCAAAATGCAACTCATTTTTCTTAAAATTTCAAGCTAAAATAAGTTTAAAAAGCTAGGAAACACAAGAAATCTTTCAATGAAAAAGCAAGATATGTTGGAATCCAACCTAGGCTAAAACTGCTATGACAAAGACCAAGATTAAATCAAGGAAATCCCTTAGAGGTATAACTTTTGATAAGGAAGAGGATGATTGCCTCTCCTTAAACAAAAAATTTCTCAATAGGCACACTACTGACAGTTCAACAGCCAGCGTGTGCACGCGAGCTGTGTAAGGTCAGAGTGCATGTACACGCATGCAGACCTTATGCAGGCCACGTGTACCTATGCAACTCTTCAAAAATGAAAAGACAAGCAATCAAACACTAACAAAGACTACTGGTATTGAGAACCAAAATCTCTTGAAGACTCGGAAACTTACTTTGAAAGAAAAGAAAAACAATTCAAGGAAAATTTCATAGAACAAAACCAATCTGAGGTGAAAGCTAAGCTATAGACTACAAACAACAAAGACTACAATGTGTTCCAGAAAACCCCTGAGAAGGATTATTTCTGATAGGGGAGAGGATGACTGCCTCTCTAGAATAATTTTTTTGGAATCATACACGCAACTGACACTTCCTTAGCTAGTGTGTACACGCAGGCTGTGGGAAGGTAGGGCGTGGGTACACACGTTTAGACCTCATAAAGGCTATGTGTACCTTTGTGGGTCTCTAAACAAAATGCAGTCAAGCAAAGAAACAAAGATAACTGGTATGGAAGACTAGAATCTTTGTTAGCTCAGACTTTTGCAAAAACTTTAAAAACAAGGAATGAAACCAGTTCTTAAAAATACCCAAGAAAAAATATTCCTAGAAACCCTAGAGATCCCCAATATGGTCGCCAATTCTGTTGTGAGTGGGAAATCCCTCTATGAAGTAGCACTTAGGGTTTTATCATGCATGCAAAAAAAACCTAAAGATTCCTACTTTCTACCGTCATCCTGGACCTAATCCCCATTATTATTAAGCAAATACGTAGTTAAGAAGATCAAGTGAGCATACCTTATTTTGGGCGTTTGATATCNCAATGAGTAGGGTATCAAGCCCGAAACCTGCCAAGGGTATCGAAAGGAAGTGGTCCAGAAGAAAACTGAGGACCTTGAACGGATTTGAGACCCACGAAGCTCCATGGAAAATGCAATTGACGAAATCCCAAGACAAGCCCTCTATATGTGTTCTCCACTATGATTGGTCCAGCTTTGGAGGGGTTATCTCCGCTACCTTTTTGCACGCGAACTCATGTTTATCCCTTGTGTTAGAGGGGGATCCCAGATAAATTTCATGATACTGGACTTCTACACTCCTTAGCATAGACTCATATGTTTTTTTTATAGCCTTGAAGAGTTTCCTCTCCAACCTAAATCAAGGCTCTAGCTTAATCTAGTTGATGGACCCTACAAACATAAAGTCTAGTAATTTTTAATTAGCGTTCTTTTTACTGGATTGATTTACTCAAAAGGTTATGGTAGTGCAACTGATGGTGTTAAGACTCTTTTGCAAAATGATGAAACTTATATGAACACTGGCAAAGAATGATTATATTTTTTATTTTTATTTTTTTGAAATTCTTTTAAAATTAGAAGAAAACATAATGCTATGCTAATTTCTTTTTCTTTTTCAAATAACAATGCAAAGAAAATGCCAGGAAAGAAAGAGATCTAACAAACTATTTTTTTTTTTTAATATTTTCTTCCAATCACAGCAGAAATAACAAAAGATTCTAAAAGAACCTGATGAATTCATGATTCATGGCCCCTGTTGGCCACGAGGGGGATTTTTTTTTCAAAATGCAACTCATTTTTCTTAAAATTTCAAGATAAAATAAGTTTAAAAAGCTAGGAAACACAAGAAATCTTTCAATGAAAAAGCAAGCTATGCTGGAATCCAACCTAGGCTAAAACTACTATGACAAAGACCAAGATTAAATCAAGGAAATCCCTTAGAGGTATAACTTTTGATAAGGAAGAGGATGATTGCCTCTCCTTAAACAAAAAATTTCTCAATAGGCACACTACTGACAGTTCAACAGCCAGCGTGTGCACGCGAGCTGTGTAAGGTCAGAGTGCATGTACACGCATGCAGACCTTATGCAGGCCACGTGTACCTATGCAACTCTTCAAAAATGAAAAGACAAGCAATCAAACACTAACAAAGACTACTGGTATTGAGAACCAAAATCTCTTGAAGACTCGGAAACTTACTTTGAAAGAAAAGAAAAACAATTCAAGGAAAATTTCATAGAACAAAACCAATCTGAGGTGAAAGCTAAGCTATAGACTACAAACAACAAAGACTACAATGTGTTCCAGAAAACCCCTGAGAAGGATTATTTCTGATAGGGGAGAGGATGACTGCCTCTCTAGAATAATTTTTTTGGAATCATACACGCAACTGACACTTCCTTAGCTAGTGTGTACACGCAGGCTGTGGGAAGGTAGGGCGTGGGTACACACGTTTAGACCTCATAAAGGCTATGTGTACCTTTGTGGGTCTCTAAACAAAATGCAGTCAAGCAAAGAAACAAAGATAACTGGTATGGAAGACTAGAATCTTTGTTAGCTCAGACTTTTGCAAAAACTTTAAAAACAAGGAATGAAACCAGTTCTTAAAAATACCCAAGAAAAAATATTCCTAGAAACCCTAGAGATCCCCAATATGGTCGCCAATTCTGTTGTGAGTGGGAAATCCCTCTATGAAGTAGCACTTAGGGTTTTATCATGCATGCAAAAAAAACCTAAAGATTCCTACTTTCTACCGTCATCCTGGACCTAATCCCCATTATTATTAAGCAAATACGTAGTTAAGAAGATCAAGTGAGCATACCTTATTTTGGGCGTTTGATATCAATCCGACTGCATCTTTCCTCCCAAGGCTAACCTGCATTCACACAAGACAAACAAATAACTCCACATGCATTTTATCTACATATTAATGGGTTAGAGATTTAATCAACATGTACGCAATAAACAATGAAAACCTCATATGGTAGGATGGGAAAAGTACTTCTTTATTATTAACTTCACTAAAGCAACTTACAATGATGAAGTCGACCACTGCTCCACGAACCTAGTCCTGGGCTCCTCTTCAACTATCCTCCAACTTCTTTGCTCTATACTTCTCTTTACACAAGGATGGCTAAAGGTTGGTACAAGGTGAATGCTCAATTGGGTATAGTCTCTTTACTATAACTTTTCGTCTTTCAAATGGGACCCCTAACCCTTCTTTTATAGGCTAGAAGAAGCTAGGTATTTGGTCGAATGTTCGGCTATGCATGGCCGAAAGGTTTATTTTACTTACCCAAAGCTGTGTGTTTTGTCATCAACTTTATTTTTTTCGTTCTTTTGTAGGTACACACAGGCTGTCTTGGATCAGCTAGCGTGTACACACATTCAGTAATGTAGCAGGGCACATGGGCCTTTATAAAAGGGGTTTTTAAGAAGAGTTGTTCAACAGTGTTTTGGAAAAGAAGGAATCTAAGATGGCCTGATGCCAAGTAAGCATGTCTGGTGCAAATTAGGGTTATAACACATATGTTAGTAACAACATCAAACAAAAGAAATGGAAATAGACTTGTAAAAATACCCAAAGGAAGGGGCATATACTATACTATGTTAGAAGTCATGTGAAATTTAAATGGAACTCATTAGTGTTAATCCTAACTAGCAATGGTTAGTGGATATGTGAATTTTATTTGAGTTATATTGGGTGCATTTCATATATGGTATGTTATGTTTTGGCAATGGTTAATATGGATTTTGGGTGGCGCATTTGGCAAGCAATATGTTGCAATTTTCAATGGTTGGAATTAATGGCATGGTTAATGGTATTGCTGATCGTTGGTTGTCGTGTACTTCGAAATTGAATGTAGAGGAAGATGGAAGTGGTGTGCAGTAAATGCACATCACTCCATACTTCTTCCATCGGGCTGTCACCCTAGCATGGTTATTGTTGCATTTGGTTTTGTTGTGGTTAAGCTCTGAGATCCAAGCCTGGAAGGAGCTGCTCATCCAGCTCACCCTTTTTAAAGCTATTGGTTACAAGTATGGTTCTTTTCTCTCATCCATGAATTTCTCTCTATGTATGAATGAACAATGGCTCAGTAATGTGTTGGTTTGTGTTTCCCTGAGATTGGAAACTGTGTAAATGCGTGGGTCTTCTCTCTGAAATGACTATGTGGTTATTAATCTTGCAAATGAAAGAATTGGTTGGTTGAAGTTATGCATTCATTGGTTGTTCTGTATGGTGAAAACCGTGATGGATCTCTATTGTTTTGAGTGGTTATGGGTATTTTTTTCGAGGGTTTCACTCTATTTAGCCTGGCTAGCCGCTTCCTCACAATTATAGTAACCATGTTCGGTTGTATTCAGGTTTCTATGGGGTTGTTGTTTATGTTTTCGAACTACCTTTTGGTCGCTGTGTGTTTTCCAAAGCCGAGGTTGTGGGTTATCAACCTGTTCGTAGGATTATTTTGTGGTATTGGCATCAACATACCTCATATGTTGGTTAAAGGATGGCCATTATGCCAAGATGTATGATTTATATTTGTTGGTGATGCCTCGGGTCTACATTCCCACTGACATTCTTGTAAATTGGTTCGGATCTTGAGAAATGTGTGAGGGTTATGTCTCTACATATCCTGGGTACTTGTTACTGTCCAGTGGGAAATTGTTACTACTCTGCATTGTTGTCCTACTCTACCCGGCATTGAAAGGTTGCACCTTTACCTAGACCAAGAGTTATAAGAAACCTTGTGGTTCCACCGTGCTAGTATTGATTACTTCTTGTGTTCATTGTTACAGAGATCGATTTTGATAACCCCAATTGTTCGCACTCTTTTCAGGCATCTTGTTGACTGTCATATATTGGTTGAGTGGTTATGACAATTTCTTTGAGTGTTATCTCGTATTTTTTTGATTGATTTGTTGGAAAGTTGTAATTAGGGATGAGAATTGGTATACAATCAAGGGGTTGCCTCCTTTTGTTATGACAGTTGCGTCGATAACCTAACTCATTTTTTGATTAAATTGGTTGATTGGAAGTCAATGGTAATGTACATCCAGAGGGTTGCCTCTTTTTCATTATGTGTTGGATCATTGTGTTCCTACAACTTGGTGCCAATTGCAAATTGGTGATTGTTGTGTGTTTCACTCGTCCCGATCGGGATCATGGAAATTTCTGGAAATTGATGACTGTGATTTCGTTGTTTACTATGTATGGATTATGGAGGCATTGCGCACGTTTGATTTAAATTCCACCACTAGTGATGAAACTCGGGTTTTGTATTATTCTTTCATTGCAATGTTTTATTGGTTGATATAATGAAAAGGCATGTATTCGGGCAGGTTTTTAAAAGTCTGTTCAAATTGGAAAAGGACTTGTGTATATGTTTTACTTGGGTGATTGTGAATTATGGACAGTGTTTGATATTTTATAGTGATATATGATGGATAGAGATGGAGAAATGTGACTGTGTGTTTCTTTTGATTTTGTTTAAATGAAAAGAAAAAAAATGAAGAAAACCAACTATTATCTTGATAGGACTATTGAAAGGTGTTGTTCTTGAGTTTGTACTTTAAGGCTCTAAAGTACACCGTCAAGGCATTCGAAAAGAAAAACAGGGCTAAGGATAAAAGGTAGATTTCATGAAAGGGCTAGGTTTGATTCCTTAATTGTCTTTATCTAGCTTCCCAGTTTTCCTGGATATTAATGTCTCTTTCAATTACTGCCCATGAACGTTCTAACTCAACCCGTTTGTTTGTTGTCTGTAAGATGGTGCTAAATAAATTCAAAGAAATGCTCATTTGATCCGATAGTCCAGGTTCGATATTAGGTTGTCTTGTGACTGGGATAGTAATGGGTGAAAAGGATAGAAAGGGTAAAATCTTGTGTTTTCTTTAAGAGCTCACTATTTCTGCTTCAAAACATGTAAAAAGAACTCCAAAAACCTTGAAATAATAGTGTGGCGAAACCAAAGGCCGTTTCTGGTATCTAAGTTAAATTTTGAAAAAGGGGATATGCGTGAAGTGAAAAGAAAACAGAAAGTTGTTGAACAAGGTGAGGCATCAATTAAAGAGGAATCTCACTTTGTTATCAGGAGAAGGAAATAATCAAGAAAAACTCTTAATGAAGCATATGATATTGAAATTTAAAACATTTGCAAGTCTTATATTTGCTGATAGCCGATACAAAGGAAACGTTGTAAACAATTAAATTGCAAGAATAATTGTTTACTATAGTAGAGGTTGTACTAAATTGTAGTTAAGCATTCATTAAAAAGATATATGAAAAATGTGAAACAACAGAGAAACACATAACTCAAATTTGACCAGATATGGAATATTCAATTTGCATTCGTATTAATTCAAAAATATTTATAAATTCTTCTTTACAATGTGCCCAGAAAAAGCCTTTTCTTAGTATCTTCAAATTATATTTATATGAGACCCCTGATGATTGTTGGTTGGAGATCTCCTAACTCCTAGAGGCAAACGGTTACAAGAATTTCAAACTCCAACTGTTTGCATGATTATCATTTGTTTTCCTATCATCTAGATAATATAATTTTTCAAAATGACACTTCATTGTTTTACTGAAGTATCTCCTTCTTTTGATCTGATACATTGAATACATTTTTCAAGAAAATGTACGAAATTTCTGGGAGACTCTGGTAGATACTTTTCTTCAAATAAATAGAATTTTCTCGGAGTTTCTAGAAGATAATATTCAATTTCCTTACCAACAAACTTGATTGATTGAAATTTCAAGTTTGGTTTCACTAGCCACTTGTTTATTAGGGTAACATCCATTTCCTTTAATTGTGAAATTTGCAACTGAATTTCGTTCAAACCCTCTTTGAAATTCAATTGGTGTCTTACAATGTTTATCTGTCCTAATTGCCTATTGAAATTGTCTCTTCCAATACCTAATGATTCCTTGTCCAATAAATCAAAGATTCTTTCAAAATCATCTTTGATTTCTTTGAATATTTTCTTATATTCTGCTATGTTGTTTTCCTATACCTTGAATATCTCCTCTAATTTGCTCCGTGACAGAAAGCTTTAGAATTTTTGATACTTCTTTGTTTTCAGAATATACAACTGCCTTTTGGAAAATGGTCCTTGTTGCTTTAACTTCTTTTTCTTTAAAAATAATGTTATCCAAAGCATTGCTTGTTTCCTGAAAATAATTCTAAATAATCTCTACTTGGGAGATTACTTTATGTTTCTCAACTTCTATATTTTCATATATTTCCAATGATTGGTCCTAAAAAAATTTAAGGTCTATAACCTTCCCTTTAATTGAATTCAATTTAGCCTGTAGTTGTCTTACCAATTCTTCTTGCCGAATAACTTGTATTTGGCTAGTCTGCATTTTCTCATTCATCTCGTCTAGACTTGTCTTAAGTGATTGAATTTCTTTCTTGTCAGCAGCTCTGGCCTGCTCTAGACCTTTATTTATTTCTACTTTGATATTTTTCTCGGTATATTTTAGTTGATCTTGCAACTGGGTTATCCTGCGGTTACTTTGTTACAACCTTGCTCTCATATTGCTAACAGTGAAAATATTTGTTGTTGCTAGTGCTCCCATGGAGCCCGCCACCTCTATAGAGAAATATCCCTCTTCTAAGTTTTTCCCATCCACCAACACTCTGTGTTTCTTTACCATACCACCTTCTCTCATATACATCTCCCATTTTAATACAACCTTCCTCTTTTTACTAAAGAAGTAATGAGAGGGAGGAATTTATTCTCTGGAGATAGGGTCGAGGTCGCTAGCATATATGACTCCTATCCGAGGGAAACCAAAATTATATTGTAAATGGGTCAAGGAAGTGATGGGATTATCCAACTCTATGGATTTTGTTTCCCCTGTTGTCTTGGGAGTATCAATATGAATAGTAGATGGTGAAGGGGGGGTAGATTGACTGGACTCAGGAGGTGTCTCAGACGTGTTTTCTACTTCAGCTCCTGGATTATCTGTCTATGGGAATTCTTTGTTTTGTGAAGACCCTTCGACCTCCTGTGGGTTTTCCTCAGTGTCTTCTTTATTTTTTTCCTTCTGTCCGAAGTTTGGGGGAATGTTTTCTTGTTCTAAAGGGGATGTTGTTGCTTCGCCTTGCAATAATTTAGGCAAACCGCTTCGTCTGTGTCTCTGGAAGGTTATAAGACTGGTTTTCAAATCATATGATAGCGCCTGTACCTTGTCTAACACTTCCTCATAGGTTCCAACCCCTTTGAAAATGTCATTGCGAAGGGATTCCTCATGTTCAAATTCTTTCATGCCACATTGAGCCATGTGGCTTCCCACTGTTTGATAAGGGTCGTGCTTCCTATGTTCAATATTCACCAACTTGACCTCCTCTAGGGCTGCAACTTCAACCTTAGAATGACCGAGGTTGAGTAGTGAAAACCTTCCAATTTGTACAGGAAAGACTGGCCAAAACTTCTTTTGAGTTGTCTTCACTTCTATTCCAATACCGCCTATTATTATCTGACGAGATACATCCCTACACACTAGTCTGTCAGGGAGGAATTTAGGAAGTGCATGAGGAGGGATAGAGCATCCGAAAACCCTGATATAGGAGAAATTCTCCTCAATAAACTAATCGACAACCGCCTTGAGATTTCCTATGACCGACTCTGAAATATGGGGGGGTGTACAACCATACAACATCTGATCCACTGGTATCACCACGAAATGACAAATCTTGTAAAATGAATCCTTAACATTTTCTTCCCACAACTTAGAATGATATTCATGAATTGGTTCAGTGCAGGTTGGTTTCCAACTCCAATTCATCAAAGGGAATGGAGTCGTGAAACATATAGCATCCATGATATATGCCAACATGTAAAAGGCTATTGGTCAACCATTGGATCTCGTGGTTTGATACTCCATAACCTCATTAGATAGGTTATCTGATAGAATTTTGTTCTAGTTGAAGCTATATCCTTTGGTTACTTCATGTAAAAGGGGCACCCATTCTGCAGGGAAATGGGTAATTCTTTTCTTCCTGAAAATTCTACATAACATCATAGCCACATAAACCATGTACTCATTCAAACAGGCTATGGCATAAACGTTATGGGTATTGGCCCTGAATTTTGGTGGGTGTCTCCACCAGTCTTTGATTATGATGGGGTATGTTTGGTCTTCTTCTGTGCATTCTTTCCTTTGAAATTCACTTACAAATTCTTTATTGTAAATGTACTTAGAATTGGGAGACAGTTTATACATTACTTGTATATGTTCCGGTCTGAAAGAGTCGATGACAACCCCTTGGCTGTCCAAAATTATTCTGGTTTGCACCTCTGTCCTCTACAAAGCCCAACCGATCATGTCGTTGTATGTCATGAGTCGTGGGCGCGTGGCTACTTTATTAAGTTCAGACTCTACTATGTCCCATAGTTTGTTTTCAGAATCATCGGGAAAATTCTTGATTTCATAGTCTAGGGTTTCAAAAATTTGCCTCCATGATTTGATGGAATCTATCACATGCGGTGTAGTATTAGACACGACATCTCCTTTTGGTCTTGAACTTTCAGTTGCTTCTTCAATTTTATTGGGTGCATTTCTAGGGTCCATAATGTTTGTGTTTAGAATGAATTTCTATTGCAGAGAGAAATGCATCAGTTTGTTGAATGCAATTCACTTTTCAATTCAAACGATAAGAATGAAATTTGAAAAACCAAAACCCTATTAACCTTTAACTCTTCTTACAATGGACGTACTGAGACAGGTGGTAAAACTTTAATGTCTTAATGGGGGAGATAGGCCCAGAGATATGCAGTTAAATAAAAAATATCTCTATTCGTTCGTTACAAAAATACTGTATATCGACGATTTCAAACTAAAGCTTCGAAAGGACTGCTCTCAATGAATCCCAGAATGTGAAACATGAAACATTCTTGTAAATCTTTAATAATCTCATTTTAAAATAACTTAAATTCATTTTAAACTTTGTTAAAGAAAACTCGCAATTTCTCATTTCAGAATTTCGAGGATCCTGTACCCATGAGATATGTCATGAGCAAATCCCGAATCATGAAATCGCGATGGAATTAGTTTATGCGCTGATTACTTGTATTAACGCTTTAATCAATTAAGATTAGTAATTAACTTCTTCCTTTTGGAAAATTGGGGACCAAGAGTTCAAGGGCTAGCGCTTTGACACACTTTGATACAAATAAACCCGAATCACAAAAGATTAAATTGTTGATCGTTTTTAAGAGTTTAATTAATCACAATTAGAGGATACTTTGTGAAACACGCGTCGGGGTTTATAGCACCTACTTTTTCATTTTTTATTATTACTTTAATATAAAGCCTTTTCGGGATTTTGGCACTAGGAAGTCTGGAGTTGTTAATTAGGAAAACATGCTTTATGAAATGTCAAATCCAGAAATGCGAAAAAAAATGAAGGACTTTTGACTCTTTTTTAGGATTAAGGGCAACTCCATGACTAGGAAAAAGCGAAGCTTCAGGTTTAAAGGGATACAAAATTAAATTTCATATCAACAAAAGGCATAGTTATTCTGAGTATGATTAAAGACTATGTTAATTGAGGATTTTGAAGAAATTGGATGTGGGACAATGAATAGTTTTGACACACAGAAATTGTTAATTGGTATTGGTATCCTTGTATTACATACATAGTTGTTTTTATGGATCACTTAATTGGTTTTATGAATAGTATTATTTATTTTCCCTACCATTCTTTCACTTTTCGCACATCACAAATCCCCTCGCCTTCACATATTCACTATCCACTCCCTGTTCTTAAAATTAAATTATAGTTAAGATAAATTATATATTATGGTTGTTAAAGGATCACACAGGGATGAATTACAATGATATATTCTTTTGATTATGATACAATTGAGTGTTGATGATTTGTTGAGCAATAATCATGATCTATTCCCCCTCATTTTAACACTTTTCTCTCAATACAATCCCTCACATATCCCATAACCCTTATTCACCCCCTACTCATTGAAAAGTAGTTAAAATATTTGTATGGATTGGATTGCATGAGTCTGATGTATTGTTGAGCCAAACTTTGCCTCATATTTAAAAGAGATGTCATGTATGGTTGTTGAAGAATCTATTTTCTAATCAATAATGAAAACAGGAATGGGATTTTTCAACAGAGGTAGCCATGGTTAGGGTAATAGAGGAAGAGGCAATTGGAACAGGGGCCCTATAAGGTGAAGGCTCTCTATACATTTTGATGGAGACTCGCAAGAGTTGGGCCAACTATTCCAAGCTAGATGTTTTAACTGGATTGGGAAAGGAGTGGTCCAACCTAGGCCAAAAAGGCCTCCCTTCCAAGCCCCACATGTCCCTGGCATCCCAGTGCCCTCTCATGTCTCACTAAAACCCAAAGTCCTTGAAAACGATGGATGGAAAGAGATTGTTCCCCGACAGTCTCCCAACATCATGGCTCGCCTAACTTGTCTCTATCTTCTCCTCCACCCGTTAATCAGATTGTCCAAGATGCCCCTGTCCACTCACTAGTAAAATATTCACATGCAAGAAGAAGGTTAAAAAGTGAGGCCACCATTCTCCTGAAAAAGGAAAATCCATTGTTGCCCCCTCCTCACCCTCAAATGACTCTGCCAAATCCATGTCCTCCTACATGCATTTGAGAGATGATTGATCTCATGTTATTAGTGAGATTAGGTCTAAAATCCCCACACAGCCTAAGGAAAATTCAGAGAGATCAAAGGGTGACAAAAACAAGAAAGTAAAGATTGCCTCCCAGAGTGGAAAATATGGCTTTTAAGTGGTTTTATTTATTCATTGTTGAGAACAATTGACTTTTGAAATTTTGGACAACACACTATTTTTTGGATATATGGATAATATATTTTTGGAAATAATTTCAATTATCATTGCTATAAATTGTCAAATTATGAGAGTAATGATGGGAGGCACAAGGAGGGATGTGTTTGATTGATTAACTAGTTGTGTTATGCATGTTAAAGAACCAAAGGGAGTTACAAGGGGTCCCACCTACTAGTTATTATTTATTAAAACCCTTATTATGATTTATTACTTTTTTCCCTTAACTAAAAAGTTGGTTGAGTTTTAGTTAACTTAACTAAAGAAGTATTTCAACTACTTCAACTAATTCTAATTGCTTAAAGGCTAAAGGAAAAGGAGGAACAAGGGGAGAATAGAAGGAGAAACACACTATGGTCTGCTCTTGAATTTTATTGAGATAATTCATTTTTCATTCATTCCTTAATTCATTGAAAGCATAATTCTCTTTTATGATAGCAGGGTCCTATTGTAGAAAACAAGATTTAAGGTTGAGTTACATAATTTAGACACTTGTTTTTTAGAGGTGTTGATCTATCTTTGATAGTCTGTGTAGACTTGTCTGTTTATGAATTAAATTTCATGACTGATAAAGGCTATTGTGCAGAGTCTAGTGGGAAGGAATCTGTGGAAAGTTGATCCATCTTTTACAGTTTAGTTTTTTACTTTTTATCAGAAGTCCTTTTGTATGGTTTTCATTGGGGACATCTAAGTTTGACTTTGGTCCAAAATTCCTCAGGGAATTTTTTAAAGAGAATGATTCTTTTGATAAATTGGAATGGAATAAATGATTTATTTATGTCTCATTTATGTTTATTATTGACTTGGTGTTTTTACTTCAGTCTCTATATTTATTTCAGCATTTGTTATATCCAAAAAATTAAATAAATATTGATTTTTTTAGCAAACCTTCATTTATAAAAACATCATCCTAAGCCCTCGTAATCAATACTTGTGGATTAGGAAACACATTTTGGTGGCTATAAACATAGGGTGATATTCCCATCTATATTTCTTTAGCCAAGTAAGATCTGAAAATACTTGAGTAAGATCATTTCATATATTTTCCTCAACATTTATTTGGCGACCATACTGGGGAGATCTTCAATATCTCTCTGGTTGATTTTTATGCTTGATTATCATCAAAGACATCTATTTTTATGATATTGATTCTTTGACTGTTTCATTTCTTAATGACTGTACCTGTTGCAAGGTAACCCAGTATTGAGCCCAGTCTCCAAGAACATACCAGGATTGCTTTGAATTTGTTTAACACCATTTTAAACACTGCTAATAATTGGGCTGATCTTCATCATTCATGGGAAGCAATTGAACGAGACATAAGTGCTCAAGAACGTTGGGAAGATAGACATAGACAACCTAGAAATTAGTTATACCATTCTTTTTCCTTCAGCTTTGACCTTCCTTTCATGTCCTTAGGTCCTCATGTTTCTAGGAGAAGAAGAGGCTTATCACCTGAAATTAATCCTATTGCTGAAATAGGAAGAAGGAACGTTGTTTTATCAACCCAACAAAGTGCTCTAAGGAGAACCTTGTCTAATTCATCCAGTTCGTCTTTCTCTCTTTTACCTATCATCCACAAGATGGCACTTAGTGGTGGCTCTGGTGGCACTGGAAGTGCTTCCTCCTCTCAGTCTTCATCTTCGGTAGTGATTGGTATCTTATATAGTCACCATGTCCCTATCCAATCTACCATGAACCCCACCAAATTCATTAAAAAGTATGGTCTTTTTCAATTTGAAGAAGATGCTACAACCATACCATGGCATGTTTCCTCTCCCCTTAACCTAGCACCTGCTACTCATCCACTTCCTAAATTCAAAGAGCATCTTCCTAGGTTTTTGGGGAATAACATTGTCACTACAAATGAACACCTGGTGGCATTTTCTAATGCATGTCACAACATAGGAGCCAATGACAATGATACTTGCATGCCCTTATTTGTCACTTCCTTAGAAGGAAAGGCTGTGGTTGATTTCTTTGACCTTCCTCCTAAGATTTTGTCTACTTGGGAAGATTTATTCTATTGGTTCAAATCCACCTATGGGAAATCTAAAAGACCAGCTGAGAAGTTACGGGAGTACAATAACATCACCTATAAGGATTTTGAGACCATCAATTCCTTCAACTTGTGTTTCACCAAGTTATACAATCAAATCCCTGAACTCATTCAACCTCAGAACCAAGCCACTTTCATGCATTATCATAATGCATTACCTTCCCCCTACCATCATAGGCTTGAAGAAAAATCCATTGATAACCTCGGTTTCTCTCTGTATACGTGTTTAGAGTATGAAGAACATCTTGAAAGAAGAGGTATTCCTCAGGGAGAATCAGTTAAACAGACATATATGTTTTCCCTCTTACAGCTAGTACAGGACATGAATAATCATATGATAGCATATGAGAGAAAGGGAAATGTCTCCTCTCTCACCCCTAGAGCTTCATCCTCTTCTGCACCCTACTTTAGAAATCCAAATGAAAATAATTTTCAGCCTAAAACTATCATGCCCCAGAGTTGGTGTAACTTTTGCGAGGAACACCATGAGGAAACCCTGTTAGAGGTAAAGAAGAGTGCCATAGATAATATCTTTGGTAAAATACCAGAAATTACCATCGATGTCCTAGATTTTGCAGAGCCAGAAGATGTCATGATCATTAATACTAGGAACAAATCCTATGCTCCCAAAGGAAAATATGATCCTCCCCAATCTCATCCTCACCAGCTGCTACTATTCAGGTTCGTAAGGTTCCTGATAGTCAAGGAACTACCTCCCCTATCCCCTCATCTAAATAAAATATTCTGAATCAGTTGGCCAACATCAAAGAAGATGCCACCCTTCTGGACATGGTTGTCATCCTTGAACAACAGAGGCATCTAAAACAATTCATGGAAGGAAAATATTATGTTGTAGCCAACCTATCTGAAGAGGTAAATGAAGAGGATTCGTCTATAAATAAAGTAGGTGTACATAACTTTAGATACCCTATAAAAAAATCCCCCTTTTTATATTTCTGTAAAAATTATGGATAAGATCATCCATTGTTGCGTCATTAACAACGGTTTGGGCCCAAGTTTAATGTTGAATATTATTATGGAGGAGATAGGCTTGTCTTGTACAAATGAAAATGCTAGAAGCATGATCTCTTATAATAGTCTACAACAAATGACCATAGGTGAGATCAAAGATGAGACCTTAGTTTTGTGCACACACCCTAAAATAAGGACAACCCTTAGTATTTAGGTAATTGATATGCTAGTAAGAAACTACTCAATCATCTTAGGAAGAGATTGACAAGTTTGACGAGTGGATACGTCTCACTCAATGAGACATACTTATCCATTCCTCATAATGGTAAAAAAATCATAGTCCTTAGAGAGGGAAGGATTTCACCTTACATAGAGAGTGTTCCACAACCTAATGTGAATTATATCGAAGAGGACCTAGGGGTGTATTCCATCTTTGCCGAAGAGGATAACATTCCCTTGGAACAAATCGATTTAGATGATGATATGTGGCACATGTACTTTGATGGTTCATGCTCTAATGAAGGTAATGGAGTTGGAATTATCTTGTACTCTCATGTAGGGAAAATTCATAACTTTTCTTATAGGTTGGAGTTTACTTGCATAAACAATTTCACTAAATTCGAAGCTTTATTACTAGGCATTGAAAATTCCTATAATCTAGGTTGTGGTCACCTTACAGTTTTTGGAGATTCCAATCTTGTTGTGAACCTGGTATGTAATATATACTCTCCTAGCAACAATTTTATGAAATGATACACCCAAACTATTTGGCAGCTTATCTCGAACCTATTATCTTTTAAAATTACTCATGTTAAGAGGGAATTGAACTCAATGGCTGATCGGTTAGTTGTTTTTACAGCCTCTCCTAATCAACAAATTCTGCCACACAGACTTGATTGTACTTTTCACTCTCTATATCATCCACATATCCCTAAAAATATAGAATAATGGAAGGTCTTCCCTAGCGATGAGAGCATCTATGCTTTCATTCAAAATGAACCTTATAATCCCAAGGAAATTATATCCATAGAAGATAAAAAGATTCCTAAGGGCTTGACCCCTCTAGAGAGTTCATTTTCATCGAGTGATGTACGCAATAAAGAGAAACATCAAGAAGAGGATTCAAAAAGGAAGGTGGGTGAAACCAACTCCTTTAACATTGGGACACCCGAGTCTCCAAAGAATGTTAAAATAGGTGCCCAATGTTTTGATGAAGAGAAAATGAAGTCTGCCAAGCTACTTGGTGAATTTCAAGATGTTTTTTCTTGGTCTTATGAGGATCTTCATGGTTTTGATCCCGCTCTTATACAACATTCCATTCCCATCAAGGAAGGAATAGAACCAGTTAGGAAAAAACAAAGACCTATCAACCCTACACTAGATGCAACTATTTGAAAGGAGTTGAAAAAACTCTTGAAAGATGGAATCATCTTTCCGGTCAAATATTCTGAATGGGTTTCCAATTTGGTTCATGTTCAGAAATCTATTGATCATATCATATTATGAGTTGAACTTCACACATTAAATCAAGGTAGTATAAAATATCACTTTCTTCTCCCTAATATGGAAATAATTTTGCAACAAGTTGCAGGGTCAAAAATGATGTCCTTACTTGACAGTTTTTCCGGTTACAATCAAATCAAGGTAAAAAGGGAAGATAAATATAAAACCACCTTTATTACTCATTGGGGAACCTTGAATTGTGAATGTATTCCTTCTAGCTTATCTAATGCAGATGTCACTTTTAAAATACCTATGCAAATTGCTTTTGACGATTTGATTGGCAAGACTATTCATATCTATTTAAATGATCTAATCATATACTTTAAAGGGATATCAGTTGTCTCGAAGTTTCAAGAATTATGGCTGGGTCCTTTCAAGATCTATTTTGTCCTGGGTACAAACTCTTACATTCTAAAATATTTACAAGAGTGATTGTTTTCCTACAACACTAATAGTTCTCACTTAAAACACTACACGGAACCAACTTGAAAGGTTTTAATGTTGTTTGGATTTTCTGTATATCAGTAGTCTAGTTCTGTTTTCATTTTCACTACTTGTTTTCATTTATGCTTTTACAGTATTTTAAATTCTTCTTTTATTTAATAGTTTTCCTTCTTCTTTTTTCAATTCTGTCATTTTATTTATGTTGTTTTAAATTTTGTAGTTCCATTATGTTAAGACTTTTATTTCTTTTCATCTTTTAAGTTCAAATTTGGTCAAGAATAAAGTGTTGGATCAGTTCTACTATAGTGACACTCCTGCAAGGTATTTTTAGTCAATAAAAATCAAGTTTACATAGTTGTTACGATGTCCCCCCTGAAAACATAATTGAATTTGTTATCTTCTTTCATTGTTGTCTTATGAAGGAATTGGTTAGCTCCAGATTTTTCTCTCCATTTCTTCATCCATTTGAGATAAAAGAGCAATTCCATAATTTTTTTCTCCTTGAATTCAAGAGAAAATTATGGTTGAATGATTATGCATACAAGGATAAACCCCCTCATACCTAACATTTTCCATGAGTTATTCCCAAATTCCTGGTCATTTTTCCATTAAATCCACTCACTTCCCCCTGTTTCATAATCATTTTGGTTATACCTTCTTGATTTGTTTTTCTTGGTCTATGAAACCATATATTCTGAGTTCTTAATCTGTTGGAAACATATTTCCCTGTGGATTCACCCCTTTGTTGATGATAAAAATCACAACGAGGAATTTATCCCGCAAAGTATTTCTAAAGCCTATTATTTAAACTATGCTAATAAGATTTAATACTAGTAGGTGGGATCTCCTTGTAGACTGGAGGCTTGGAGATAGTCATATCACACATTTTATGCTTCTTTCGATGCTTCTTACAGGGTCTTATATGGTTGATGATATAGTCTTGGTTTCTTCTTTTTTGGCATAACAACAGGTGGATGATGCATTTTATGGATGTTATGTTATTCAAAGCTTAATTTTATGTTATGATTGGCATCTATATTACAATTGTTACATTTGATTATGCCACCATGATTATTGCCTGGCTACACCTACACAAGATGTATGTTAGTAACAAAATCAAACAAAAGAAATGGAAAGAGACCTATAAAAAAATCCAAAGGAAGGGGCATATACTATACTATGTTAGAAGTCATGTGCAATTTAAATGGAACAAGTTAGTGTTAATCCTAACTAGCAATGGTTAGTGGCTATGAAAATTGTATTTGAGTTATATTGGGCACATTTGATATATGATATGTTATGTTTTGGCAACAGTTAATATGGATTTTGGGTGGTGCATTTGGAAAGATATATGTCGGAAGTTTCAATGGTTGGAATTAATGGCATGGTTAAGGGTATTGGTGATCGTTGGATGTCATGTACTTTGAAATTGAATGTATAGGAAGATGGAAGTGACGTGCAGTAAATGCACGTTGCTTCATACTTCTCCCATCGGGTCGTCACCCTAGCATGGTTATTGTTTCATTTTTTTTTGTTGTGGTTAAACTCCGAGATCCGACCCTGGAAGGAACTGATCAGCTAGATCACCCTTTTTAAAGTTGTTGGTTACATGTATGGTTCTTTTCGCCCATCCATTAATTTCACTGTGTGTATGAACAAACGATGGCTCAGTAATGTGTTGATTTGTGTTTTCCTGAGATTGAAAACTATGTAAACATGTGGGTCTTATCTCTGGAATGACTATGTGGTTATTCATTTTGCAAATGAAAGAATTGGTTGGTTGAAGTTATGCATTTGTTAGCTGATTTGTATGGTGAAAACCATGATGGATCTCTATTGTTTTGAGTGGTTATGGGTATTTTTTTGGAGGGTTTTTCTCTGTTTAGCCTAGCTAGCCTCTTCCTCACAGTTATAGTAACCATGTACGGTTGTATTCAGATTTCTATGGGGTTGTTGTTTATGTTTTCAAACTACCTTTTGGTCACTGTGTGTTTTCTAGAGCCATGGTCATGGGTTATCCACCTGGTCATAGGCGTATTTTGTGGTATTGTCATCAACGTACCTCAGAAGTTGGTTATAATATGTCCATTGTGCCAAGATGTATGATTTATGGTTGTTGGTGATGCCTCGTGTCTGCATTCCCACTGGAATTTTTATAAATTGGTTTGTCTCTTGAGAAATTCGCAAGGGTTATCTTTGCATATCCTGGGTACTTGTTACTATCCAGTGGGAAACTGTTTCTCCTATGCATTGTTGTCCTACTCTACCCAATGTTAAAATATTGCACCTTTACCCATATCAAGATTTATAAGAAGCCTTATGGTTCCACCATTCTAGTATCAAAAGGTCTCTACCTATTGTTGATATGGTCGACCTCCAGTCTCTCTATGCTTTGATGACCGAGCGAAATTTTGATTACTTCTTTTGTTCATTGTTACAGAGCCCAATTTTGATAACCCCAATTGTTCTCACTCTTGTCAGTCATCTTATTGATTGTCATAGATTGGTTGAGTGGTTATGACAGTTGATTTGATTGTTATCTCATCTCTGTTTGATTGAGTTGTTGGAAAGTTGTAATTTTTGATTAAGGTTAGTTGTCGTTGATGTCAACCCTTGAAGAAAGCCTCGTAGCACAGAGGTTTGGGTAATGGACCCAATATTGTTTGATGTAAATATTACTCATTATTATTTTGTCATGGTTAATAAGAATTAAATATGGATGAACTCCAAGGTGGTCCCCTTATGGTGAAATCCCTCACGGGAAGACGCTTTGTGGAGTAAGAGAACCCGTGCTTAATTATGGAATAATGAGATGAAGGACAGTGAATTTTTCAGGGAAAATATCCTAGATGGGTAGTTCTTTTCATGCCATTTTTGGTGGTATGTGTAATGTAACATAACTCCTCACGGTTAGAGAGTTATGTCCATGAGAAGTTGGAGACCCCAGGTTTGGGTAATGGACCCAAGTTTGTTTAATGGGTAACGGTATGAGTTATGATATATTTTTAGATAATANTTTTTAAAGGATAAATAATAAAGTGAAGTGATGAGTGTATTGTAATTCAAATTGAATACAAAATAAATTATTTCAATAATAATTTTAATGGAGAAATTAGAAGTGGGTTAACCCTAAAATAAGGAAAGTCAGCCAAATGACTTAGAAGATGTTTTTAAGGAAGCTACTTAGAGAGTATAAATAAGAGGCAAGGATCTCTTATTTAACATACACTTGAGTATATTGAATGTCTATAGGTGTTTGAGGTAACAAAGGATATCTAAACCATAATTCTGAGGGAAGGTAAAGAAAAGAAGGACGAAATGCAAGGAAGGATAAATTCTTTTGATGGTACTTTCTAAGGTATGTTATTTACAGGTCATCTGACCATTTTCACTATAAATTTTTTTCTATAATGATTCAGACTGTGAAATTGCTAATCCATTGCGAAAACATATCCAAGTATCTATGTTAAAAAATTCAACTTGTGGGTCTTTGTATTTTGGGAGTTACTCTCTGTGGAAAATAAGGTTTGTGGCTAGTCCTGAAACTAGCCAAAAATAGGTGTTTTGGGTAAAACCATCGTAACTTCTTAATAACAGATCCAAATTCAGTGAGACAAAATGTGTTGGTTAGGGTACAGTCTATAGTATTATTTTTAATCATTTTAGATCAATTCAACAAATATTATATGCAGGGCATGCTCTACAAGGTCGCTCTCTAGAATAAGCCAAAATTAAGAAAGGTATGCCATTTTTGCTATAACTCCCTTTCTAAGAGGTTCCAAGTAGTCACACTTGGAGGAATTTCATAAGACAAACTGAAGAACATTTTGTGTCAGTTTTATATCTTTATACATTACAGGTACAAAGTTATGATTAATTCAAGTTAGGGTTGTTGACTAATCCAAAATTAGGCATGTGAGACTAAAGAAACGTTTGATGAAAATCCTAGTCTCTTGTTGTTAAAGTTAAGGAAGTTTTGTAGGAATGTGATCATATACACTAGGTCTATTGCAGAGCTACAAATCATATTTGGATGATGAAATTGATGAGGTCTTTTGGTTGAGTTACATGTTGAGTACATGGTTGAGACAAGTAGTTGATGAGTTGGCACATACAAGAGGTGTATAGTTGATAATGTTGGTTGATGAGTAGTTGAAAAATGATTGGTACATACTTGGTACATGGTTGGATGCACTTGTTTATGATACAGGTTGATTACAGGTTGTTTGGTATAGGTTGGTGCATGGTTGATGCACATGTTTAAGGTACAGGTTGATTACAGGTTGAGGTACAGGTTGATGCATGGTTGATTCATGGTTCAAATTTATTGGTACATATTTACAACAGTATATCTCACAGTGATAGTGTGATAGTGGTTCCATCATTCTACTTCTACTTCAGGGTAGNAATACAAAATAAATTATTTCAATAATAATTTTAATGGAGAAATTAGAAGTGGGTTAACCCTAAAATAAGGAAAGTCGGCCAAATGACCTAGAAGATGTTTTTAAGGAAGCTACTTAGAGAGTATAAATAAGAGGCAAGGATCTCTTATTTAACATACACTTGAGTATATTGAATGTCTATAGGTGTTTGAGGTAACCAAGGATATCTAAACCATAATTCTGAGGGAAGGTAAAGAAAAGAAGGCCGAAATGCAAGGAAGGATAAATTCTTTTGATGGTACTTTCTAAGGTATGTTATTTACAGGTCATTTGACCATTTTCACTATAAATTTTTTTCTATAATGATTCAGACCATGAAATTGCTAATCCATTGCGAAAACATATCCAAGTATCTATGTTAAAAAATTCAACTTGTGGGTCTTTGTATTTTGGGAGTTACTCTCTGTGGAAAATAGGGTTTGTGGCTAGTCCTCAAACTAGCCAAAAATAGGTGTTTTGGGTAAAACCATCGTAACTTCTTAATAACAGATCCAAATTCAGTGAGACAAAATGTGTTGGTTAGGGTACAGTCTATAGTATTATTTTTAATCATTTTAGATCAATTCAACAAATATTATATGCAGGGCATGCTCTACAAGGTCGCTCTCTAGAATAAGCCAAAATTAAGAAAGGTATGCCATTTTTGCTATAACTCCCTTTCTAAGAGGTTCCAAGTAGTCACACTTGGAGGAATTTCATAAGACAAACTGAAGAACATTTTGTGTCAGTTTTATATCTTTATACATTACAGGTACAAAGTTATGATTAATTCAAGTTAGGGTTGTTGACTAATCCAAAATTAGGCATGTGAGACTAAAGAAACGTTTGATGAAAATCCTAGTCTCTTGTTGTTAAAGTTAAGGAAGTTTTGTAGGAATGTGATCATATACACTAGGTCTATTGCAGAGCTACAAATCATATTTGGATGATGAAATTGATGAGGTCTTTTGGTTGAGTTACATGTTGAGTACATGGTTGAGACAAGTAGTTGATGAGTTGGCACATACAAGAGGTGTATAGTTGATAATGTTGGTTGATGAGTAGTTGAAAAATGATTGGTACATACTTGGTACATGGTTGGATGCACTTGTTTATGATACAGGTTGATTACAGGTTGTTTGGTATAGGTTGGTGCATGGTTGATGCACATGTTTAAGGTACAGGTTGATTACAGGTTGAGGTACAGGTTGATGCATGGTTGATTCATGGTTCAAATTTATTGGTACATATTTACAACAGTATATCTCACAGTGATAGTGTGATAGTGGTTCCATCATTCTACTTCTACTTCAGGGTAG
>JZKD02S0281435.1:240862-252352 GCA_000966675.3 Picea glauca | reverse complement strand
GAATCATGATATTCATAATCTTTTCCATGAGGCAGGGATTCATTTGCAACATACAGTTCCCTACACTTCGTAGAAAAACAGAGTTTCTGAGCGGAAAAACAGATTTCTAAAGGAGATGGCATCTTGCATGTTGCATGCAAAGTCACTACCATAGAGACTATGGGCCGAAGCACTTAACTGTGCAACATATATCCAAAACATATCTCCCCATAGATATTTCAAAGATAAGACCCCCTACGAGGCTTGGAGCAGCCTCAAACCGGAAGTGACCCACTTTCGCATTTTTGGTTCTCATGCATGGGCCCAGATTCCCTCTAAAAAGAGGAAGGCACTTGATCCACAGAGCACTGAGTGCATTTTTGTTGGATACCCCAATGGTGTGAAGGGATATCGTCTTATTGATCTTTCCTTAGACCGTCTCATCATTGAGATTAGTGTCCAATTCAAGGAAAGTGTCTCGCATGTACCTCAGTAGCTGCATGCAGACACCTTCACTCTTCAACCTGTCCGAGATGATGAGCATGCACATGTCGAATCTTCTTCAGATAAGAGTTCTGATTCATAGGAATCATATGATTCAGATTCATTATTAGATTCAATACAGTCAGATGCAGAGTCGGAGCATCTAGATGCAGTTGTAGAGACAGAGCAGAGGCCCAAGTGGGCACAGACTACTCTTCAGGATGCAGGGGATCTCATTGGTGATCCAGTAGACACTAGGAGGACTCAATATGATTTCTAGGAGCCTCCTATTGCACTCACTACCACTGAATCATTGCCTTCCAGGAATATTTTCTCGATTCAGTCTTTAGATCAATAGTCTTATGGAGAGGCTATTGGAAATCCCTTTTGGGAATCCACCATGTAGGAGGAGTACAACTCCCTCCTTGAGAACCAGACTTGGGATCTGGTTCCCCTTCCTTCTGGGAGGAAACTTTTCAGATGCATATGGTTCTATAGGACCAAGAGTGCAGTGGATGGATAGATTAGCAGATACAAAGCCAGGCTTGTGGCCAAAGTCTTTCAGCAGGTTCATGGTATTGACTATGATGAGACCTTTGCTCCAGTAGCGAAGATGGATTCCATAAGATTAGAACTTTCCATTGTGGAAGCCAAGGGATGGGAAGTCCGTCAGATGGACATGAAGAATGTATTTCTTCACAGTGATCTCTCTGAGGAGATCTACATGGAGCAGCGCCACGGATTTATGCATAACTCATCTTTGGTCTGTCGACTGAAGAAGTCACTTTATGGCCTCAAGCAGGTTCCGAGGGCATGATATGCCAAGATGGATTCCTACCTGTTGTCAAAGAACTTTGTACGTTGTAAATCAGACCCGAATGTATACATGCTCAATATGGTTGATTCACTTCTACTTTTAGTTCTGTATGTCGATGATTTGTTGATCACGGATTACTTGACTTCAACAATTGTTGTAGTCAAGATAATTCTTCATGACAGGTTTTTGATGATGGACATGGGTCCTGTACACTTCTTCCTTGGACTTGAGATCAGTCAAGATGCATCAGGCATCAAACTGTCTTAAGCCAATTATGCATGATATCTCCTTGAGAGATTTCGCATGCAGACTGCAAGTCTTCTCCGACTCCTTTCCTATCAGGAGTCAAACTTGAGGATGGAAAGGAAACTCTATTGGTTGAAAACACACTGTACATATAGCTAGTGGGGATCTTGTTGTATCTCACACACTGTTATCAGACTAATCAGTAGGTGTAGACACTAACAGCTCTCCCTAATTTCACCTGGATCCAGAACAAAACAGGACAGGACACGGCTCTTTCCCTAAGTTGTAATCATTGAATCTGCTAATAGGGAGGAACAAGTGACATACCTTTATATCACTTCCTTAGGTCTTTGTTTCTCCCGCTTCACTCTGGTTCTCTCATGAGGTCAAGTCCAAGACAACACAAACCAACCAAAGTGAAGATAGAAAAATGTATTCAACGTCAACTTTGCATATGATCAAGGAATTACACATAAAGTAAGAGTGACTTTATGGGAAAGGGACATGTCGCTATATCATATTAATTGAAAGTAGAAGATACAACCTAATCGCCTTGATGTCGCAAGCTTCCTTTCAGTGACCCTTGGTTCCAACACACACACTTTATCTGTACTTGCATGAAGAAGATCCAATTCCTCTTGATAGACCAACTAGAGTCTTCAAGCCTCTGTCCAAGCAGGGTTCTTCACACAATTCTTTCACCAATTCTTCAATTAATATTGCTTAACCTTTTCCATGAGAAACCTTTCAATATATAGGAGAAGGAGATATGGTTACATGGATGAGGATGATCCCATCAATTATGAGAATTCATTAAAATGACAATCATACGAATGGAAACTCATTTTCTAGAAGATTCCCTTCTAGAACCCTTGAGACCTCTTCTCCTTTCCAAGCTTAAAAATAGGTTCGCACCCTGTGTGTGGAGAAAACTGTGAGAATTTCACACCCTAAGTGTAGGTGGCCTACAAGAATGAGGGGTTATCACACCCTAGGCAATAGGTAGCCTACGAAATCACTTTAAAAATATGTTTTTGGAAGGAGACAAGGGTCACTTTTCTCAGGTAAAAATTTCTTGTGGGGAACTTGAATACACCATTGTTAAGATATCACCAAGATGACCAAAATCATGTGTAGCACACACTCCAGACCAGACCTCTCATATGCAGTTGGCATAGTTTCTAGTTTCATGCAAGAGCCGCATGAGCTACATTGGAAATATGCAAAGTGTATCCTTCGATACGTATAGGGCACCATCACCTTTGGGATTCATTATGCAACAGACTCTACATTAGATCTCATTGGGTTTACTGATTCTAACTGGGCGGGTGATAGCATTGATCGCAAGTCCACATCTGGTTACTCACTCAGTCTTGGTTCCGATCCTATCTGTTGGTCGAGAAAGAAGTAAGATGCCATTGCTCTATCTTCAATCGAGGCAGAGTACAGAGGGTAGTTAACATAACCATTCAGGCTATGTTACTATAAAATTTTCTCACTGAGTTGGGCATTCAGTTTCATCGATCGATTGTCATCTAGTGTGACAACCAGAGCACTTTGAAGTTCTGCAGAGATCTAGTTCAGAGGTAGAGGATGAATCACATCGAGATCCACATGCACTACATCCGAGACTTAGTACATGAGGGGATCATCAACTTACAGTTCTGTCCTTCAGCAGAACAGATGATAGACATTTTCACCAAGACTTTCACTTAGCAGAAATTCCATTCTCTGCGAGGTCATCTTGGAATGAAGGACACAGTTGCCTAAAAACTGTAGTTCTTATTTTTACATACATTTTACCTTGAGGGGGTTTTCTTACCATGATGTTTTCCCTCTTTCCTCACTTTATTTTCAGTGTATCTTTTGTACTTGGTTACCTAACATGGCCTCGTTGCCGAGACCCAATCTTTATTTTCACCATAGTGATGTTCAGGGGGGGTGCTGGAGTTACTTCACATACACCTAGGATTTATTTTTCCTAAGGTTTTTATTTGTTTATTAGTCAGAATTAGTCATTATCCAGTCTCCTATATTTTAGGAGAGAACATTCGACCTCGAGAATATTCTCTTTCAGTTCACACTTCAGTTTGACTAGTTGAGTTGATTTTAGATGTTGCATTGGGATCATCACCATGCAAAATTGGGATAATCACCATGCTAATTCGACCTTGCCTTGGTATCATCACCAAAGTGGTGCATTAGCCTTTATTCCTTGATTTAACTCCTCACTACTTTTTGTTCAGTCAGTTAACTGAAGACTAGTTGACTAGTTAACTCAACTAGGTGGCAGTTCACTCCCGTAACTGCCTGAGAGACTAGAATAGGTGGCAGTTCACTCACGTAACTGTTGGTGTGTGTCGAGATCACTCTAGACCACCACTATGGTGACTTTTTTCACCTCAATTCGAACTCATTTAGTTATACAGAGTATATCATATGTAAATTATTCATTATTCATAACGGTTAATGAGATTTCTTTCTATTCTTTCTCTCCTTCTTGTTCCTTTTCCAATTATCTCTGCAAAAGTGTCTATCATTGTTTAGCTATATATATTATGTGAAGGTTCAACACATTTATAGTCTCAACTTATGGATGTTGTGTGTCATGATAAAAGAGTGCCACGCGTCTCTGACTCTTTGGCTCATCGACACTTCGACAATTTTCGTTCACTCTAGGTTGGAATCTCCCAAAGTGACAATATCATGGAGTCATTAATTCATGACTATTGCTAATTGATCCAAGATTAAGACATTTTTACCATTAGATACTTTGGGAGGTTAGAACTCTGGCTCTTCGGGGCTTGGGATTTTCTGTGTTGCTCTAAATTGAAATATTCCAAAGTGGTGATCTCTCGAATATGACGTGTCCACATGATGTCACCATCATTGACACGTCCACATGAAAGAGAGTGACACATGTAACCCAGAATAGTGGATGACATAACCTAAATGAACTGAAACAAGTGCCACGTGTCAATGATCGATTGATTCCATGTGTCTTCGACTCTTCGACACTTCGACTATTTGGCTCTTCATCACTTCGGTGATCTACCCTTGTCTTGAAGTAAAACCTCTCGGATATATAATCCTCCAAATATGACATGGTGGTCTGATGTCATATCGCTGACATGTCCCAAAAGAAGGGTGACACGTGTCACCCAAAAATGGGTAGATGATGTAGCAAAAGGTGTCTGAAATGAGTGCTACATGTCTCCACTAATGAATGCCATGTGTCTTTGGTGTTTCAACATTCGGGATTTTTTAAGTGCTAAGTGTGGAGATAGAAGAGCTTGGATGCCCGAACGCCGAAGTCGTGGAGTGAAGTTTGTGTAACTCTACGATTAAACCTCACGCTTTTATAGAAATCCGAACATACGAGAGATTTTGATTTGAGTGGTCTGTTGGATGGTTGATATCACGAAGTGATGCAGTGGTTCAGGGCTTTGGTGTTTCAACATTTGGGATTTTTGGACAAAGACGAGATTAGATATTTTGGTGTCGAATTCGCCTAGTGAAGTTTGTGTAACTATGTGATTAAACCTTGTGCATTTATGGAACCCCAAATGTATGAGATCCGTTGTTCTGGTCGACTTGTTGGATCTTTTCCATTGAAAATTTACCTTGTCTTTTTTCACAATCCAGGCCCGAAAATGACTGCTCTGAATTGTTGTGTCTTTCCCGTAGAAGCTTACTGTGCATACAAAGGAATTGGTGTTCCTGGATGTCTCATGCGCACACAAAAGACTTGGTGGACCCATTTCAGGCTCAATCAATGGAAAACATGATGACAAGTATTTATAAATAAATCATGACATGAAATTATTCTTTAAGAAAACAAAAATAATTTGTGCAAAGAATCAATCAAGAAAGATAATGATGAAAAACCAAGTCATTTAGTAATGGGAAACCGACTTAACCAATCAGAAGAGGAATAATTTTGATTAAGGCATAGGGAAAAGAGGCAAGAGGGGTAGGGGTGTAGACTTAGATCTCAACATTGGTTCCAACTAGGGATAACACTTCCCTATGAGGTGATAAGAACAATAGATCAAGTGCCTTAACTTTTAGAACCTCACTCCCACTTGGTACAACTTACCTTTGTTTCTTTTTTCCAGGTATGTATATCTTTGAATATACATTATAACTAAACCCTAGTGCCTTGACTACTTCTAATCATATTTAGAGATGGTGCTAATTTTTTCTGCCTTTGAAAAGAAAATCAAACTAGCAACACTAACACACCCCAGTTCCTTTGTTGGGCTATGGAGTCTTTATTCACACACAAACTAACTAAAAATGAAATGGTCGAATGAAAAGATTATTCAAATGAAAACGAAAAAGGAAAGAGGATATGGTACAAGAGGGACCTTCCCTCAAACTTTTATGAAAAATAGTGTCTCGGGAAGCGCCCATTTTTTGGGCCCCAAAAAATTTCATTGTCATCCAGCTTGTGTAAAACAAATGTATTATTTTACAAAACCTCAACCACCTTAAAAGGACCAAACCAGAGGTTATAAAACTTACCATGCTTGGAATTTTCATCCCCTCTCGCATCCCACCTCAGGACCAAGTCACCTTCTCAAAATATCTCCTTCTTAGTTTTCTTGTCAAAGGCCAATTTTATCATGCTTTGTTATGATTCAATGATCTAACTCAATGCTTCCCTTTTCTGTTGAACCTCTATAATCTAAAAGATTCTCCTCTGGATGCCATTTGGCTCCTCCATTTCTTCCTTTATGAATTTCAAAACTGGTAGACCGAGCTGAGTGGGGAAGAAAACATCTATTCCATAGACTAGCTGAAATGGTGAGGTTCCCAAGGATCTCTTGGTGTTGATCCTATCATACTTAAGTTTAGAGTCCTAGGATTTCTTGTTTTCATTTAACAATTTCTTGATGATCCTAATGAGAGACTTGTTTGATGACTCAGCCAACCTATTTCCCTGAGGATAATAGGGTGTGGAATGTGTCAAGGTGATGTTATGGCTACCACAAAAGTCAATCATGGCTTTGGATTTGAATGCTTGGGAATTGCCTGTTATAATCTTTCTAGGGCAGTAGAACTTGGCTAAGATATTGGTTACCAAAAATTTCATAATCACTTTGTTAGTAGAACTCCTAGTGGGAAAAACCTCGATCCGTTTGATAAAGTAGTTAGTGGCAGTGAGGATCCACTTCTGTTTCCCACTGGAAGGTGTATTTATTTCACCTATGAAATATAATCGCCATTGTTGAAAGTGTCCAATGGTAGTGATAGGGTTTAGGGGTAGTGAGAGTAACTTCTTCTTGCCTGCAAACTTTTGACATTCATTGCATGCCCTTACTATAGTGAATACATTAGATAAAAGAGTGGGCCAGTAGTACCTTGCCCTTAGTATCTTGAGGGTTGTAGCTTTCCAATGCTAGTTTCCCCCACAAAATCTCATGTGCATATCTGTTATGACTTTTTATCTTCATTTTCATCAAGACTCTTTAATAGGATGCCCACGGGATCCCTCCAATATAGGATCTAATTTAAAATGAATAATTTTATATATTTTAATTTGAGATACCTTTCCCTCATCTTCTTCAAATCTAGGGGACATTCTAGGTGCTGCAGAAAGTAAATAATATATTTGTACCAAGGTGAAGAAGAGTAGTTTTCAAATACCTGCATGTTGTCTTGTCTAGATTGTGTCATGGGTGCATCAGATTGGGTGAAGGTCCAATGCAATTCCAACACCTTATAGTTTAATTATGATAACAACTTGGTGAGTCCTTGTCCCTTGATCATCTTGGTCTATGTAGGTCATACTCTATCAATTTGACAATCCATTTCCCTCTTTTCCCTTCACAGTTTAGCTGGACCAAAACCTCTTTGACACTGCTGCTAGGAACATAGACGGTTATGTTAGACTGTAACACATACACCCTGAAGGCTTTCAATTCTTTGAACAATGAATAGGCCTTCTTTTCTAATATGTCATACTTTAGCTGAGCATCTCGGAGGGATTTGCTGAAAAAGGATATGGGTTGTTCATGCCCTTCAATAAAAATGGTTTCCTCAGAGGTGAAAGAAAATATAAGGAACTCTTTGGCATAGTCAAGGCTGACTAATAAAATGGATTCAACCAAGGCTTATGTGATCCTCTAGAATGTTTATTTTTCCTCCTGTGACCACTTGATAACATCATCTTTCTTCAACATGTTGGTGATAGGCCTTATGATTTCAACATTTTTTGTCATTAATTGAGCGTGCAGTAGGTCCACCAAGTATTTTTTGTGATAAGGACACAACCAGGACCACCAAGTCCTTTGTATGCAAAGTAATCTTCCATGGGAAAGACACAACAATTCAGAGAAATCATTTTCAGGCTAGGATTGTGAAAATAGATAGGGTAAATTTTCAACGGTAAAGATCCAATAGGACGATTAGATCAATGAATCACGTACATTCAGGGTTCCAGAAATGCACGAGTTTTAATCATAGAGTTACAAAAACTTCACTTCATGACTTTGACACCAAAATGTTAGAGCTCGTCTTTGTCCAAAACTCCCAAATGTCAAAACATCGAAACCCTGAACCGCCACATCACTTCGCGAGATCAACCATCCAACATGCCACTCATATAAACAACTCTCATACGTTTAGAGTTTGAAAAAAGAACGAGGTTTAATCGTAGAGTTACACAAACCTCACTCCATTGCTTCAGTGTTCGGGTGTCCAAGCTCATCTATCTCCACACTTAGCACTCAAAAAATCCTGAATGTCAAAAAATCAAAGACATGTGGCATTCATTAGTGGAGACTTGTGGCACTCATTTCAGACACCTTTGGTTATGTCATCTACCCATTTCTAGGTGACACATGTCACCCTTCTTTCTATAACACGTCAACGATATGACATCAGACTACCATGTTAGATCCAGAGGATCAGCCATCCAGGAGATTTTTCTTCAAGACAAGCGCAAAGCTGAAGAGCCAAAGTGTCAAAGATCTGAAGACACATGGAATCCATCGGTCAGCGACATGTGGCACTCATTTCAGGTCATTTTGGTTACATCATCCATTATTCTGGGTGACACGTGTCACTCTCTTTCACGCAGACACATCAACGATAGTGACGTCATGTGGACATGTCAGATCTAGGAGATCACCACTTCAAAAGATTTCAATTCAGAGAAACACATAAACTCTCGAGCCCTGAAGAGATGGAGTCCCAAACTCTCGAAGTATTTAATGGTAAAAATTTCTTAATCTCGGATCAATTAGAAATAATCATGAATTAATGACTCCATGAGATTGTCACTTTGGGAGATTCCAACCCAGAGCGAACGCAAATCGTCGAAGTTTCTAAGGGCCGAAGAGTCAGATATGCGTGGCACTATTCTATCATGACACATGGCATCCATCACTTGAGACATGTGGCACTTATTTTAAGCACATTTGGGGTTGTCATATGTACTATTTCAAGTGACATGTGTCACGCTCCTTTCTGTGACACGTCAAAAATATGACATCAGACTGCCACATAAGATTTGGGAGATCATCCTCCGGGGATTTCCAAGCACAACATTAAAAAAAACTCCTGAACCCAAAAGACTCAGAGTCCATAAGTCCTGAAATCTTGAGTTAATAAGTAATTGGTGTTGGTTAATGAATCTGAAAATTTTGTCCTCCGGAGGATATGTATACTCTACAATTCGAAGCCCCCAAATGCTAGATTTACGAAGTGGCTCATCCACATTTATTGCACATTTTGAAATGTTTAAAAAGGGGTTCCAAACCAGGAATGGATAAAATACAAATGTAGACTACAAAAAGAATATCAGAGACTCCAGAAAATGACAAATGACTTGCTTCTTTCCTCCATGGGATAAGTAGGGGAAAAACACTACCAACATATTCAATTATCTCCAGTGGCCTCCAACAACGTGCATGCATGCCAATTATCAATGTAGAACTTATTTATACCACTCATAGCCATCTTATTTAAAATCTCAGTTCACTCCAGCATGTGCATCAATCTAGCTTCAATGCTAGTAGCAGTTTTTAATTGTTCAATTGCAAAACTCTTTTAGTTTCAATCATAATAAAAGATCTTTTTTGTGTGATAATAACCACTCCTTTTTGTTAAGTCAAGTTTGGAGTATTCATTAAAATACTCCAACAATGTGTTTAACTTAAGTTAATAGGATGTTTTACAACCGATGTGTAGAGCTAAGCCTCAGTTCCACACTAGTCGTGGGCCTCCACATCTGTGATAAATAGAGATTTTTTGTATGTTAGGGGGGTTTGGTTTTTGGGAGAAAATGATCAATACAACAATTGGTTGGAACCATTCTGCACATGGATTAAATCTATCTACCCGATGAAGATACTATTGATGACAATGTGTTTGTGTCCAAATTCATATGTGTTTCTTATCTTGAATATTGTTTTGATTTGTGTGAAGTACATTTATTTTCCTTCAGCTACTGTATAACTTGCCTTTATTAATATGCAACCTATGATAACAACTATGCCTTGATGAAGATTTGTTCTTTTTTCAACCTATAATAATAATTGTGTTTTTGGTACATGTTTAATGCTTGAAGTGACATTTTAAGACTTAAACTTCTAGCAACAGATTGTTCATTGAATTGTTTGTTGTTTTTCTTTGTTTCTTACCTTTACTCTATCACTTTTTTGTCCTTAGTGTGCCACCATCCAAGGAGGACCCTCATCCATGTCATTTGGACAACCAAACCATGCTCATGTCTTGGTAAACCAACCCTCTACCTAACCCATAAATAAAAAAAACAACCAATCATAGCTTGAGGTGGCATATCTCTGCCCTTTAGCACTCAGGTGCATACTTTAGGACCAACATATTAGTATAGTGGTGAGTATTCCCTCCTGTCATGCGATTGACCCGATTTCAATCCCTGGAAACGAAGCTAGAAGATGTTGGTCCTAAAGTATGCATCTGACTGCTAAAGAGCAGAGTTAGGCCACCACAATTTATGAATGGTTGTTTTTTTTATTTATGTGTCAGTTAGAGGGTTGGTTTACCAAGACATGAGCATGGTTTAGTTGGCCAAATGACATGGATGATGGTCCTCCTTGGTTGGTCTCACACTAAGGATAGACAAGTGAGACAGTAAAGGTAAGAAACAAAGAAAAACAACAAACCATTCAATGAACAATCTGTTGCTAGAATTTTAAGTCTTAAAATGTCATTTCAAACATTAAACATGTACCAAAAACACAATTATTCCCACATGTTACAAAAAAAAAATTATTCATCAAAGCATAGATGTTATCATAGGTTGCATATTGATAAAGGTAAATTATACAGTAGTTGAAGGAAAATAAATCTATTTCACACAAATCAAAATTGTATTCAAGTTAAGAAACACATACGAATTTTGACACAAAACCACTGCCATAAATAGTATCTTCACCAGGTAGAGAGATTTAAATCATGCATAGTGTTATCACTCCAGGAAACTACTTAGGGTTGTAAGCTAAGTATGCCTGGTAACTTAATAGATGAATTGTTTTCAATAGGTGGATCAATGGGATACTAAGATAGCACAATGAAGAGATTACTTATCAAAACAACTTAATGAGCCAGTGCTTTTAGAAACTGTAAATCAGAGACTAGATAACAAGAGAGGTGTGAAGAATATATCTTAGACAACCAAGTACATTGGAATGCAGGGTTTATACAACCAAATACATAAGTAATGCAGGGTCACACTAAGCAATGAGAAAATCCTCCATTCAAATCATGAGCATAAGCTGAACTAATTTAAACAGAGTACAGAAATAAAATGGATGAAAATATGATTACAGTAACAAAAGAAAACTATGATTTTTTGTATTAAGATAAGTGACCAAAACATAGAGCAAACTTTCTCCAGAATCGAACCCTTGTTTGATTTCAAAATAGGCATTTATAGCCTTTACAATACAGTTGCACAGATCCTAAAAACATGG